>CM041014.1:27521410-27579932 GCA_022984855.1 Dimocarpus longan
GTGCAACGTCGAAAGGGTCCTGATGTTGTGGGATCGTTCGGATTGTTACAACCTCTAGCAGATGGTTCGAAATTGATTCTAAAAGAACCTATTTCACCGAGTAGTGCTAATTTCTCCCTTTTTAGAATGGCTCCAGTGGCTACATTTATGTTAAGTCTGGTCGCTCGGGCCGTTGTACCTTTTGATTATGGTATGGTATTGTCAGATCCGAACATAGGGCTACTTTATTTGTTTGCCATATCTTCGCTAGGTGTTTATGGAATTATTACAGCAGGTCGGTCTAGTAATTAGGGGGCGGCCGTTCGATCGCCTATGAGACTAGGACCAATAGGTCACAAATGGGTTTGTGCCGCAGGTGTTGAACGATCTACTCTACACAGGTGTGGGCTTACAGGGCTAGGGCTCATAAACCCTTTCTTTCATTCATCAATAGGCCCTGGCCCTGGTCGGTCACTTTTCCGGGCCGGGATTGATAAGTGGAAGTCATAAAAAAGAGATGTTTCTCTTCGCACCTCAGATCAAGAAGAAGGGTAGCTTGTCAAGCTGGCCTATATATATTTCATAAATATATAAAAAGATTCGCTGTCTTTTAACCGGCTGTTCTTCTTTGTCAACGCTATTAAGGACCTATAGCTATAGGTTCGCCTACTTGACTTATGAAAGAGAATGGGTTATTCAAAAAGGCGCTACTATACAATACATTAGTAGAAGTAAGCGGCTGAGTTAGCAAAGCCTACCCTACTAATGTATTGTATAGTAGGGTATAGTATAGTAGGCGAGCGAGTTAGCGAAGACGCTTAGGCTAATAGATAAGAGAGCGTCAGTGCGTAGCCTTCATTCTACTACGCTACGCAAAGGTTACGAAGTTACTTAGCTCGACGTTAGGAGAGTCAAGTCAAGGGGGAACGCCATACCTACATAGAAGAACCGCAGTTCGCTGACTTTCTAAGGTTAAGTCTAACCTTTCGCTCCCCTACTGAAAAGGGGCAAAGCCGCTTACTCATCTTAAGATTCAATTCAAAAGGCCCTACTTAGTTTCGCAAGCCTTTGGCATTGTCAGTCAACTAAGTAGGGCCTGAGGCCCCCTGCGAATCCGTAAATCTGAAGAGCATGCCACAACAAAAGGATGGTCCCCTACGCATTTCATTCTTTCCGGAAGGGAAAAAAAAGAAGTACCCCCCATCATGGTGAACCTCTCCTTGTGATCGGGATGAGGTAAATGCCTCCCAGCCGGGGGGCGGATCGAATCGGAGTTTCCTTAGGTAGCCACCGACCTACAGTTATCCTTAAACTTCCGTGCTTGGTGGAGAAGAAGCGAAGAAAGGTACGCTCGCTTGCTGTCTTGTTCTCTGCCGCGAACTGGGATCGCTCGCCAGCTAGGTCAGATTGGAGCAAGATTTTTTGAGAACATATTACCCATCTTCGGGGACAAGGGGCGGAACGACCTCTCGATCTACTTACAGCAGCCCAGGAAGAAAAACGTCGTCTAGGCGTTCCCTGTTGCTCCGATCTCCCCTACGCCTAGGGCGTTGTCTAGGCCAAGAGCCATAGTTAGTTGCAGTTTCCATTTGGTTGTTTTTTTCTCGTTGTTGATACCGGCAAGACCCAGCCAGATGATGTCTGCTGGTTGGTAGTGAGAGGACTCTTAGTATCTGCATACCCAAAAGGGGGGCGCTGATTAAAAAACAATCATTTTCTTTTTTTTCTTGCTCTCCCTTAGCAGCGGGAAAGGAGTCTATCTATCTGCCTAGCTTTGGTAGATTTCCCCCAACGCAATCCACAGAAATTCCACGAATCCCTTGGTGGATAAGTCCGACGACTCAGCAGCAGTGCGGAATTGAGTTTCTCGTCTGGTGGATCTGATCTATAGTTAGGGGGCAATACATACCAAAAGGTTCGAAGAAGGAGCGCGCATAAGAGTATATAACCAACCCGTATAACCTATTCACATTAGTGAAGCGGCTGGATGCATAAGGGAAGTGCGCCTTTGTGAGACCTTAGTCGGGATGCATAGGGGAGTCAACCTACGAGCACGGAAGGGCGTGGTACCGCTCTGGCCCCTCTCTAAGTAAAGGTAAAGTCTCTCCTTCAGCTAGAATGTAAGGAAATTGAAAGAAGCGCGGATAAGGGCCAAACGCGGTTGCTAGCATCGAAGAGAGCCGTCATCGACGATAAAGTGGGAGTTCGGACTTGGCGAACGAGCTCTTCCCGCGGGAGAGGAAAGCGGGGGCAGGCAAAATAACCATTCCGGTGGTTGATAGTGGAGCAAAGGCTGGATAAAACATGGATAGGCATGCCTTATCATCCAAAAGGATGTAGAAAGAGGAAGGGCTCGCGGGGTCGATCCCACATCTCATAGAGAGGAGGAATACCAGGGATGATAAGGGATAACTAACTCTACAGCTCACAGGAATGGGAAAAGTCATTCCACATTACTCCAGTTTTATCATAGCTTTATTTAAGAGAGAATAGGGAGTAAGGCTGAAATGGCTATATGGCTTCAAAATGCTTTTTGTTTTGAAACGTATGTTGATTGAATTAATAGATGCTGGGTGAGGGCTTAAAGACCCTATTCACATAGCGTTCCTGAACACATATTTTTCCTCGGGGCGGGCTGGCATTTCAAGCTGCCTTATTTTCATCCGCTGGTACAAAACAAAATAGCCCGGTTATGCTTTGATGAACCCCTATTTAGAAATATAAGGATCCTTTGATGGTAGTTAAATGCTACCGCCTGGGTGGGATAACCTCGGGGAAAGCAGCTGATCATTGACTTTCATTCTCTTATTTCCATGCCCCTCGCATCCAGAGGAATTGAACCTTAGAAGGGTCCTCTCTGGGCACCGATCGATATCCGAGATTCGATGAAAGTATGGAAGGCAGTAGCTTTCCCAAAAGTGAATTAAGGTCGGTACCTATAAGGGGCTTCAAGCAGATGAGAAAAGTAGACCCTAGCCGCCCTTCCTTAATGGCTCGGAGCAAGCAAAGTCTTACGTTATATACTATAAGCGCAGAAGGAGAGTAAACACACAATGAAATAGGTGGAGAGTCACATTTCTTAATAATGCCCAAAAGCCCCGGACTAAGGCGTGACCATAGGATCTCACAGTGTCGGAATGAGTTGAGGACGAGATGCGGTGTCCAGTCGTATTGGTAGGGATCGCTATGCCACCTGTCTTTTTTATCTTAGGCGTACTGCTTAGCAAAGCAAACGGTAGGTCATAGACTGGAGCAGACAGACCCTGCTACATCGTGATAACTCTCTTCAACCGGATCAACAAAGGCGAGATCAGCTCACTTCCCCACCGACTCAATCAATCGGAGGAAACTAAATCCTAAACTTAACTTCGGAGTGGCAAGCAGCAGAAAGAGAAAGTCCAACTTAGGCGTCAGGCTTGAGAAGGGTCATCGTTCCCGACTGTCCTATGTTTGTTGTACTTCTGCAGGAGGAGCTCAACCCCGCTAACGTCGTGTTTTAGGGTTACGACGAGCTGGCTTCTGAGAGACTATGAGAATAGCGCTCGCTATCTTTCCAGCCATAGGCATATCTGCTTACTTATCTAGGATCAAGGGCTCCCTTTTATTCTGCGGATTCATATACTTAAGACTTTGGAAGAACTTCGCCACATTAGTTCCTTCGACAGGCTTTTTACGACTTCAACCGTTCCATGTGTAGTTGTTAACTCAACGATCCGCACCATGTGGTGCCAAACTTCTACCTTATAGTTACTACCTTTGGTGTACTAATCGCCCCCTTTTCAATCGGGGTTTACTTTTGATGGTGAGAGTGAAGCGAGCATGGCCATATGAAGTGCAGTTAGCATCAGCCAGGTCTTCAAGTCTTGGTGCTAATTCCGGAAAAGAAAGCCATAATTGCACAACCCAGAGTGGCCCAACGACCATTGTATTTAAGCGATTCTGCATCATTTGGCAGCAACCTCTGTATATGTAAGCCAAGACGAAAGGTCCTATATAGGGTTGGCGTCCAGCTACAAGTGCTTCAGCAATACTAAAGTACTCTCTTACTGGAGCCTCAGAAGGAGTACAGAAGATCTTTCTACTCAACCAAAAGACAAGGAAGGCTAGTCCGTCACTGGACCTTTCTTCTTATGGTAGTGAGACATGAATTTGGCCCAACCTTTGAAACTGCAATCAAGAGTCTGGCCGTCCTCAGTCTTAGCAGGCCCCATAGTGACAGCGCTCACTACCTCTCCGTATGGTCTGAACCCAGTAAGGGCTGCTACATCAAGAATGGTTGGACCCATCATTCCACACTTGAAATGAAAAGAGTTGGTAGAGATGGACCAGAAACAGAGTGCGGCGGAGAGAAGGGATTTATCGCAGTGAATGTCATAACGAGACAGTTGCAGAGCTTCGAAGATACCTACCCTCTTCCAGTGATCAGCCTTTGCTCTCTCTACACGATTCAGCCATGAAGTCCAACCATCAAACAGAGTAGGCCAATTCTTCAAGGGCTTCTTTTGGCCACTCCAGTCAGCCCAATTAATCCTTGGTTCGTCAAGAAGAAGAAATTCTTGACCTTGGCGCAGAGTAATAAAAACCTCCAAAATCCCAGAGGCTACACCTCTGAAGCAAGGCCCCAAGGTACGGCAATTGCTTCTCTCTTGGTCTGCAGAATATAAGGTTTCTCGAATGATGAGGTCAGGGTTGTTCGCCAAAATTTCCTTGGCTAAGGTTGAAGGGCATGGAGAAGCCATCAGAGCAGATTTTAAGAAAATGACGGTGACAGTTAGGGTGTTGAGAGTTACAGAGAAGAAAGGTTGCAGAAAGAAGAAAGTGTTGGGTTCGTTTCGAAAAGCAACTTTTATAAGGAAAAGGAAAGATGCCTCGATCAAGACAAAAAAAACGACGGCTATCATTGATCCGCTGCGTCTCAAAAAGCCGTAGTCATGATTAGCCCCGCACGTGTGAACAGGCTGTTTTCCAAAAGGCCTAAGTCCAAACGTCGCCTTGGTTTGAATTTTTCATTTGATCACTTAACCGTTACGTCAAAACGGGATCGTTTAACTAAAAGCGGTTCATGGCCAAAATATGGCCAGGTGGCAGTGATCTACGTTTGCATAGAAAAGGTGATTCTTACCTTTCCTGTTGAAATGATGAAGGGGCAGGTTGGCCTTACCTATATTTGATACATTCTTGGGAATGAGGCCAGTCCAAGATTTGATATACAGTAAAGATCTTTTGGCAGAAATTATAGAAAGGCACAAAAGGAATTTTAACACTACTTATTTTATTCATAAAAGTGTGGCCTGTAAGGCCATTACATGCGCTGTGTAAAAAGGAAAATACATAGTCTTTCAAAATAAAATGGCCAAACAGTGGCCTCTGATCTACGATCACCCTTCAGTCACCAAGAAAATCTTTCTTCACACTCTCAATTCTTCTCCTTCATTGTCTGGTAAATTGACCAATCTCTCCCTGATCTACGACCAGCCTCAGCCACGGTCTTGTCCAGAGCTTCATCCGCCTGAGCACGTTCTCTCTCCATATGCTCTATGGACAACTGCGCCATGGCTATTTCTTCTCTCAAGCGAGCAATCTGGGCTTCCTTGTCAGCAATCTCTTTTCTTTGCTCCTCTATATCCCTGGAAAAGCCACTCACCGCAGCAGACGTTTTCAGAGCATTGGCAGTAAGAGTCTTCAGCCTCTCTCGCCTCTTAAGGGTCTCCATTAAAGCTTCTTTGTCCCTCAAAAGCTGGCGGTAGTACTCAGCAGGGAGCTTCTTGATGCATTCAAGTACAGACCTCTCAAACGAAGGCAAGGAAGAGTCCGAAAGGAAAGCAAAATGGCAGCTATGGTTTGGATCTTCCTGGTATTGTAAGGCGAAAGGAGTTGATCCATATCCAGGCGGAGCAGTTCAGCCAATTGTTCTCTCAACGGAGGGGAGTCATCAAATCCATTCGGCAAGATTACATCTTGAGTGAAGAAGTGAATGGAATTCATCCTCCCCCCGCCGGTCTGAAAGCAGATTGGTAGGAAAGGGCAATAAATAAAAAAAAGGTGCGGAGAAAGTGGGTACAGCTCAAAGAAAGTCTCGTCAACCATCCCATTCCGGACGTAGGATTGGCTTGAGAAAGCAAGACTAGAAGAAAGATTGTGTTATAGAGGGGTAGACTGATTCTCAAAGCGAGCACGGGAATCGAGTACTCTTAAGCGGGAAGTCAGGTTTAGTAGAAGGGTAGGAAAGATCCAGTAGGGTTAGAATCCTTGTTAGCAGTCTCGGGCGATGGCGAAGGTTGCTTTTAGCCCGTGGGCGATCTAATCATAGGAATAGATAGGGCGTCAATGAGTCCGGTGGCGGCATTAAGAATAGCTTCTAATATGTTCTGGTGTTGATACGGGTTTACAAAGGAGAACAGGCTAACGAAGCCTTTAGTACTGACCCGTAGTACGTACTCTTTCGAAGTCCTCATAGCTGATCGTTTGAACTAGTATGTGTTTGTTTTCTCGGGTTTGCGCGCATTTGAGAGCCTTACCTCATCAATGTTTACCTCTTCAATGTTTATACTTCCGGAGTGAGTCCCACGAGATAGATCAGATCCTTAGGAAGGGGGCTGGTAGCCTCCTGTGGTCTAGGTTGCACCAGGTAATATGGAAAATTGCACGCACGGGACAGAAGATAAGTTTCCTTTTATTAGTCTTAGTTCATCTTTTCCGCTTTCAAGCGTGTACACTGAAAAAGGAGAATATCTCTTTAATTAAATAGGTAGCTCACTGGAGCAAGCAACGAAGTGCCGTAGGGTTCAGGATAAACTTCTACTGAAGTAGGTACAATATCTTTGTGGATCAATCTTCTTTATAGAGAAGGAAAAACCTGAGATTAGAGTTGGAGAAAGCCGCATAGAATACGAAAAGCAAAGGCGAAGGTGACTTTACATCTCAGTCGAAAGCGGTTAATCCGGATCCATTTCATAAGTGGACTGGGGAATCTCAATCTCAAAGGTCTTCGCTCGGTTCCATAGTTCAATCTAAAGCCTGTGAGGCTGGAAACTTCTACAACAATATTACTACATATTCCCATCACCAGTAAACGATACAGTAAACCTTTAAATAGGTTCACTCTCGGTTAATTCCATGCTCAAGGGCTAAAGCCAGTTCCGTTCCTATCAATAAAAATGCCCACTCTCTTTCTTCTAGTCGAGCGTCTTAAAAGCGACTGACTTCCATTTATATATTTAATTGTTGAGATCAGGCCTACGAGAGGAGATATAGAAAGTGTGCAGTGAAGGATCTTTATAGGTAGTCAGTCTTTACTTAACTCAAGCAATGCCCAACGATTCCCATGTCTTTCCTCCGATCCAGGGCCCAACCACGAACCATCTAATTCGACCAACTCTCCTGCATTTCCATATCCAGTGCCTGGGAGCTAGGCTCGAGCTTGCCATAAAACCTCGGGGATCAAACAGCCAATCAATCCAATGATCCCCCATCCTCCGATAAAGAAAAGGCAATCTCCATCTTCTCTGTATCCCTCCGAACCTAGGAGCTAATGAGCAACCTCTGATCCCATTCGTAGTTTCCCTTCGCCAAAGAACACCAACTGGAGAAGTTGATACCATCTCATTCAGTCAATCAATCCCACATATCTTCAGGTCAAATGCCTGGAACTGCAATAGAAGGCGAAAAGGCACCAAGAACTGCGTTCCCTCGTTCCGGTGCCAGCCATCTTTCCTATTTCATCGGTCCCACTCAATCTCTTGGTTCCCCTGATTGATCCCAGGGCTACGGAGTCTATCCGTCCACCATTGCCATCAGAAGGGGAAGCGGACCCGAACTCTCCATCTTTAGCTAACGCCCCGTGATCTAATTCATTTGTTCCAGTGCGGAAGAACCTTGAAGGCGATAACTCCACTAGTTATCCCTCCTAGTACCTGTCCCTTTCTCTGAATCTCCATCATTGGCAGAACCAGGATCAAATGAGACGGCCATCGACCGGATCTCCATATCCAAATCCAGCTGCCGCTCCCCATCATCAGCCACAGAAGCAGCATCTCAACCAACCTCGAATCAATTTCTTTCAGAACCTCCCCTGCCCCGGGCCCGGCAATCAATTGAGAGAAGGGAAGCGACCTCGCCTAGTCATTCTCTTTTTTCCACCGATCCGCCTTTGTTCGGGGCGGGTACAGGCCCAAGCTCTTATTCCTTCGTTCCCATGCCAGCTCCATCCAAAGGGGGGATAGACACTAACAAATGAACCCGCATCTATCGATTTCAAGAGGAACAGAAGAAGTAATGAGCGGTGGACCTGTAAGTTGAGTTTCTAGTCTAGGCCTAGTCTGGTTGGTTTCCCTTGCTCCTGATTTTTGTGGATTCAGATCTCGGTTAGCTGTGATGCCAGGGTCCTGTTATCTTCTAGTAGCAGAAGCCAGGCTAGGTCTGTAGTAGTGTTTTCTCTCTCGAGATCTGCTTCTTCGGTCCTGTTGTCTGAGCCGGGAAATCTCGTAGATAGTCTAATGCGATCCACTAGTTACTAGTTACTACAGCTAAGCACTTCTTACTAAAGCTATGCACTAGAGTACTACAGTACTAGAGCACTAGAGCACCAGGAAGAGGAGGGGGAGTTTAGGTGATAACCTCCGCTGCACTAGCTCCAAGAGCTGCCTTAACTAGAGATGGCAGCTGCCCCAACTGCTAGAGATTTTGTAAACAAAACACTAACCAAATCGATAAAGAAAGAAGTGGAAGAGGGAGGAACAAGTAATGCCAGCTGTCTCCCTTATCGAACCAGGGGCGCTACCAGCCCTTAATTGCATTGCCCAACTAGAACTAGAGCTACTAGCTAGAGCCGAAAGACACGCCCTTATTGATTGCCCAACTAGAGCCAGAGCCGTCGAGCCTGCACCATCGACATTGCGCCATTAAAGGCTTTAAGTCAACTAGAGCGAGGAAGGCGAAATCTCAAAAGTCACAATTCTATCTTTTATGCCTGGTTGTATATGCAACTCTTTTCTGAGATCAGGATATTGCGTTGAGTCATGCTTGCCCTGCCCTTAAGGGGGATGAGAATTTAGCTTTCATAATTGCACTACTCCTTACACTCCTTAATGAATGCAACGGAGGCCCATCTGACTATAGCGACTAATGCCTGCAAGCCTTCACCTTGCCTTAGAGCTGTTTACAATCTACCTGATTCCTTCCGTCACTTAGGGTACCACTTCACTAACTAAAATCAATCCGCTACAGAAGCAGGGATCCCATAAGCATTGCCCAATACAAATACCAGACCCTTACCTTACCCGCCGGATACAAAGGGAAGTTCAAGCAGGGACAGGGGATATCGAATCCATACCTTTAAAGACAAAAGGATATCGACACCAAGACGGGATTGATCGATCGCTTTCCGTTCCCTTCCTGTTAGACATGCAGCTGGGGAAAGACTCTTCACTCGATACCCGAAAGTTATAGGCCTTCCCTGACTACGGCAATTACTCAGTGAGAAGCCCCCGCGGGTCAGGCACAGATCCACTGACCCGGGATACCTAGTTCCTTTCACTCACAAGAACAACAACTCACTATACCATAAAAGACTAAAAGAACTAGCCCAGCCTAGATAGTCAGTGTAAGTGGAACGTCACCCCCCTGCTTCGCTTCCCCAAAGGGGGGATGGTCGCAGAGCTCCCTTGTTCCGCTATTTAGATTAAGGAACGACGGTCCATCTACAACCTCGCTAGGCAGGAGAAGCAGGCTAACTACAGTCCCAAACAGGCCCTGCAACTAACCAACCCCGACCCTCACTATTCTATCTTGAGAATTGGCCCTCGACCTGATATACACAATTGGGGCAACCTCATTGGGACCACAGAACCACAGAGCAAATACGCTCAAGAGAGACGTACCGAACTTATGGCCCACCATACTTCCTTGCGAACTGGACTCGCCAGCGCCTCCATCAGCTTTACTGAATCACCTAACCCGGACATTATATGAACATTTACTGACTACGCGCAAGAAGACAAGCAAGGCCACCCGGACCAAACCACACTAAAATAGAATAGAATAGACTCGCTATTAACTAGACTAGACTATACTTACGTACCGGGTGGATGCACTCACTCCTTCTACTGCATCTCCATGACCAAGGACAACGAATCCTTATTAGAAGCGATAAACCGTTGCCCTCCTTGGCGGAACAAAATAACTAAACTACACACACATACAACTGGCTCGCAGTGCCAATCGCACAGTCTTATACGGGGTGGATTATCTGCGTTTCCAATCTTGCGCGTTCACCGGCTGTTACCACTTTCGGTGGCATCTCCAAGGAATGTTTCTGTGCTTAGGAGCCGGTTTCTGCAATACCATCCTGAGAGCCAGAAGTCGTCTTGCAACATCCATCTTATATGACTCCCTTACGAGTGCTCACAGATCCCACACGCATTCTGGGGAGACTTCCTTGAACGGGTCACCAAGTCCTTCTTCCTTACCTTCCGGTTAAACAGGTTGGTGAACAATCCCCTTATTCCGGTCTTGATCGGAGATGACTACACTACATGAGAGAAAGACCTAGCCTGCCTATCAAACCAAGCAACCTAGCTGCCATCATTGGCCATTTCTCTGATCCGTATAAACATTGGGCCAGGCCAGGAAATAGTGGACTAAGGCTTGGTTTCAGTTTTCAGGTTTCGGCGGGTAGATTGAATCTTTTGCTTATCATTCTAGTAGCTCCAGTTGCCGGTAGGCTCGCCTCCCTACCGATGATCGGGAATAGTGGGCAGGATCTTGTTTACCAAAAGACCAATAGTAAAGAGGGCAACCTGCATCTTCCACAAGGACTTTCTGATTAGGTTGAATGCCATCTGCTTTCCTAAAAGCAAGCACTGAGACAAGCAACGCTGACAGAAGGGAATGGATAAGGACTTCCGTTCATAACGGGGGAAGGCTCTTTTGCATATCTCTTATCTTCAAAGAAAGAAGGGGCACGAATCCGGTAAACTATTTTAGGAGTCACTCCTTCATCCGGATTGGAAGATGCCATCTTATCTGCTAATTTCGGCCTTACGCCTGGAAAAACCCTCGCTGGCGGTCAATCACAATCGGGTTAATCCCTCTCGCCAAGTGCCAAAATGGCTAGTTGCCTTTCAAAGCCCGTATTCTGTGCATCTTTCGCTGAGAAGGAATTGGAAGAGACAACAACGGATATTCCCCTAACTGCGCATTCTTCCTTGCAGCTTGCCCTAGTGGAAATGGAAATGGGCAATCAGTCCCTTGCTTCAGGAAAGACTATAATGCCAATTGAAATGGTGAGACACTTTCAGGAAAGCCCGTCTTTTTGGCATCAATCATCAAAAGGGACTCTGTAACAGCTGCTTCTGATTCTATTCCTGAAAAGAGCGCTAATGCCGCAACAGCTTCTGCATATTGGCTAAGCGCAAAATTCCCTGCTTACATGCTTGAAAAATGTCTCTCTTAACTGGCCCAAGGTGCCTAGCGTTCATAGGAAAGGTTGTCAAGACAGACAGTCAGAAATAGCTGCAGGTGTCAAGGCAGGCTACTATAGAGGCATATTATATTCTATGCCATTTCCCTATTTGAGATAGAAGAATAGACAAAGTAAGCAATAAAGACGCGGGAACCTTCCGCCTTTCCTGCTTGCCCTTGTTAATGCCTTGCGACTTGCCTTCCTTCCCTAGTTAAGATTAAGATAGACCCACGCACATGAGGCTAGCTTCCTTGCTAGCACATTCATCTCTATTCTATAAGGGCTTAGTGCTCCGATTGCGCCTTAGGACTAGGACTGATAGGTAAATGCCCCTTACTCTTCCAATGAAGGTGGGTAGGGCTTTTCTTTTGTTTAGGATTGGCAAGAGGATGGCTGCCTCGGCCTCAAAGCTGTTAGAGAATGCGCTCTTATAGGGACGCGAGAGGAATTCCTCGAAGGTAGTACTAAAGGGATGGGGCATTACCGGGTAACTATCAATTTCATAAGAGAAGAGAAGCGCTTAAGCAAAGAAGGTTGACTTGGAAGTTGTTCAGTTAGAGAGAGGACGCCCCAAGCCAATGGTGACCGAAAAGCACCTTTTTTTTGCTTGGGTTCTATCGAACACTTTTAGTGCATCTATTAAGTACATCTACAAGACGATGAAACTACATTAGATTTGTTGTTTCAATTTCATCAGATGTGAAACGATATTCGTCCCTTCGTAGTGGAGCCCTCTCTTGTCGGTGGATAACCTATTTCTGACCAGTCAGTCTTATAAGGAGGTTCGAGCGTAGATCGGTTGGTTTGTCCTCGGCGATAAGCCTACTTTTGAAAGGAGCCAGGAGCCTTTAAGTCAGAAGTGCCGCTGTGCCAGTGGAAATCTACCAGTACCCGTTGAAGTGAAATCCGCTTCAGCATCATCAACAGACGCAGAAGAAATGGACAAAATGTTATTTGCGGACTCGCCTCAGGATGGAGAGGAAGCTACTGTGGAAGAAGGCAGTTGTTCATTGGTTTAAGTTCAATATGAATATGCATCATCAACTGGAGAAGATGAAGATTCCGCTGAAGATGTCGAAGATTTAGAAGTAGAAGATTAATACGAAGATTTCGAAAATGATTAAGACGAATATGTCGAGTTAGAGCACGGATTGAAATTGTTCTTTTACAGTTCCTCCACCGAACTGTAGTACAGAAGGAATAGCCGTGACGCGGATCGTTCGGTCGCCAAGCCCGCCTCTCTCTCTCTCGTTGTTGCGCGCCTTTACTCTACAGAACCAGCATAGCTCGCAGACGAGCACGCTAATGAGGCTCGGAATGAAAAAGCCCTTGGTTGGGGAGGGGAGGAAATCTGTACACGCTTTTCCACCTGGCGAGAAAGAACTCCAGGCGATCCATTAGTGAGGAGTGAGTACGATCCCGTTGTTTGGCGTGGCTCGTTTGAATTTATAAGCAAAGCAGCTGTCACAGTCTAATTACAAAAAATCGTTTGCAAGGCATGGGCTAGGGCATCATAATCCGCTAACTTCTTTTCCTCATTTCGTAAAGTCCTGTCGTACTACGTGAGTCCTCGCCGTTTGAGAGGACCTAACTACCCAGCCCAGTGAGGCCCCTCAATAGTAAGTTGCTGCTACGTTTGCTGCCGTAGGAGGACTAAGGGCCGTCTTTACTTACACAGCCGAAAGATAAGATAAGATGCGCTACTAATGCGGCTCAACCCCCCAACACGCCAATACTCGCAACTGGTCGCACTAAGGAACAATGACTACTGACTACTTGGGCTTAAGGCTAGAAAAAGACATTGGGTGTAATCGCTCTGGTTCGCTCAGATTCTGCTCTTCATTGAGTTGGCTTCTCCGGAGGATCCTCGCTTTGTCTAGACAGCGGTACAAGCAGTCCCCCCGTGGGAAAGACCTATCATAACCTTTATCTTTATATGAACTATACAGACTTTCCGATACAGAAAGAGAAAGAGAAAAATCGCCTACCAAAAGACTTTTTTTCGATCTTCATTCTCTAATGAATATCTCTTTTCCAGTGGATCTTTCTTCTCCAGCGGATCTATATTCTCTGGAAGATCCCCCTTATCCATCGGGAGATCATTATGATAAAATGGGTGGAGAAAATTGAGCAACTACCATTTGCATAGACCAATCCTTGACCTTGATCGAATCCCCCAAGCTCACTCGAAAGCCCTTTTTCGCTCTATAAATGCTTTCGGGTAAATGCGCATTGAATTGCTTAAGAACGCGTATAAGTCGTTCTAACGCGATCTGAGAGGCTTCGTACTGTCCTTGTTGGGCCAGCCGTCTATTACATAATCAAAGTGAATACTGACTTTGCCCTTGTTTACTTTTTTGGGGCTAGCTAACCATAGAGAGGAGAGCCCGTTGAGGAATGGGCATCTGAACCGGGCCAAGCTCTTAGAATGAATGAGTACTTCGGAACGAAAAAAATCCTATTCTTCTTGATGAAATCCTGCCCCTTAGGTTATTCGATTGGAGCTTATCGATCTGAATGATGCTTGCTTAAAAGCTCAGTTTGGAGTCTGCCTTGAACGGACAAGGACAAGTCTGAGCCCGACCATAGAAAGGATAAAGGCTTGCCAGCAGAAATCCTGAGACCCTACCTTAAAGCTAGCTAAGACTTCCGACGAATTTCATTCTTTTATCCGAGCTGACCATTCGTTTCCGAATTCATTTTCAACATGATGTTTCTTCTACTCTTTTCTTTCAATCCTCTTCAGGTAGCTTTGACTTACATTCCGAGTCGTCCCTTTCTGTACCTGCTCCATGATCCCGGTTCAATGTCCTAAAAAAACTTCCTTGAGTCGTTCTGCAAGTGTCCCGACGACCTGACTAACGACCCTGGCTCGTTTGCTACCTTTAGGCAAATATGCTCGTCTGCTGAGCGCATCCGCAACCGCTTTCTACTTAACACCAGATCCCACTCTGCTCAGAACTCTTGCCATCTCGCCGGGACAACTTCTTCTGTGTCGCAAAGTACGTTGTGGCTACTCCTCACCACAAACCTTGCACCCACCCGTAAGCAATGCACTAAAGCTGCAATCTCCTTCTCGTGTGCCGAGTACCTCCGTTCCCGGTCGTTGAGCTTCCGGTTCTTTTGTTTCTTAAAGAAGGGGCCAATCGTTAAGTTCCTTCCTTGTTTAGTAAATTAAATAAGTATAAAAAAGTATAAGGGTTACTGCTTAGTTGTTTGTAAGATAGAATGGATTAAGATTGATTGTGAGTTCGGAACCAGTGCTACTAGATAGAAAGCAGCGATAAATACCTGCGTTGCGTGCCCCCAATCCGAGTTCGAGCCAGACTTAGAGCTAGGATCCGATAGAGAGGGACGGAGAGGCTGGAAAACTCCAGGTCTGGTCTGAGCCTCGGTCCCTCTTCTCTGTCCTCCGATCCTCCCCCGTCCTCCCTCTGCTGTCATTCTCTTCCTGGGTCCGTCTCTTGCCTTCCCTCTTCTCTTCACTGGCTCTGATCTCATCAGACTCGTATCCTGCCTCTCTTTCCTCGGTCTCGGTGCTCGGTCCAGGAGAAGAGAAAGACTCGGATCCAAGGCGACTCGGAGGGAAAAAGACTGGTATCCTAGCTCCATTTCAAGCCTAAGCTCTCCCTCCGCTTCTCGATCCCCAGCTTCCGCTGCTAAGCAACCATCTTCTCTCTCTTCGTCTCCCACTCCTTCTCCCATCACTGGGTATTGGACACCAAGAGGCAGGTACTGAACCCCGAGAGTGAAGGCGATTAACCACAAGTGTTATCACGTATCTAATGTCCATTGACCCACCTTCAAATTGGGTGGGAGATATGAGGCCACCGGAACCAATCCATCTTCTATATACGCAACCTCTGAGATACAAGGAAGATCCATGTCACACAAAAGCTTAGAGATACTCGTGAATGCAAGCTTCCTACGTGGGATGAAATGCGTTGGATGGGTAATCCTGCTTAGATTGCTGGCAAAGAAAAATATCTCCAGAATTATCCTCTTATTCATTGAGGGCCTGAAACATTTCCTTTGAGAAAGTCTCCAGGCGTGGAATCGTAGACCAAGGAAAACGTCATAACACAGGATGGCCATTAAGTTTTCTTTGATCAACGTTCCAGGTTCAGACAATCTTTTCGACGAGCGGACGAGAACTTCCCTAATAGAGGTCGAATGAACCACCCCCTCATACGGATTTATGGCAACCAAGACTACAACCTTCGGAGAACAGATTTCGAAGGAGTTGAAGAACTTGAGAATTGGGTTAGGACCCTTCAAGAGGAAGCTTGCAACTTTATTAATCATGGACTGCCCAACATTCTTATCGAAATCAACCTTTTTAGTATGCCTCTTTTACTGATCAGGTATCTGTCCCCCAGAGCAGTCAAAGCGAGCAGGCGAAGCAGTCGGGGTAGTATTTACAGAGCAATCCGAAGCGGGCCAGGGCGGTGAGCCTTCAGTAAGCAGGCTGTGACAAAGAAGATGTTGCGAACATAGCTAATTACTGAGCATCGGCTCTGTCCAAAAAGCCAACCACATGGTCTTCAGTGACGAAGGCGAATCAGTGATCAGTTGCGAATTGAGATTGCTACTATGAGAGCTAAGCAACTCTTTCTCTACTGAGAAAAGCTTCAAGACTGCTGCTCTGATCCCGCAGGTCTTTTAGACTATATAAGTATTTGGATTGGAGTCTGCTCCTTCTACCCAGCCGCTCGGAATACCTTATTATAGTTTCAAAAGCACTTCTCCGACTACTTCAGTTTCAGCTCCGACGAAGGCCTCGTTTACCACAAAATAGTGACCCAGACTCGAGATCCATCTCCATTCCAGCTTTGACTCCTGTGGTGACAGAGGCGTAGTAAGAAGGTTCGTTTTTTATTCAGTTATCGATCCGCTATTCCAACCCCGGCCCTGAACCGCACTGATTACTCCTCTTCATTCACACGAACTCGTGTCGGGAGCACCTACTTATTCCGCTGATGAGTGATAGCTATTACAGAACCTCGCGGTGGGGGTGGAGGAAGTCCGGAAACAACAGGAAGAGATTCATCAGTAGCATATCAATATCAAGCCTCAACATAACCACACCACCAGTGAGAGAGGGGGGTGGCGGGATCCCTAAGCCATAAGCAGCAGAGGTAGAAGGAAAGACAGGAGCAATGGGAAAGACAGGACTAGTCGATGAAGTTAAAGTTAAAGATAAAGAAGCTGGAAAAAGGGTCGAGCTTGTTCCAGTTTCAGCAGACCTAGTCGCAGAAGAAATCAGTCCCTGCAGCTCCACCTCTGATTGATTCCAATGTTTAAGAGCAAGTCCCAATCTTACAAAAAGCTCAGTTCCGAGATTCGGATCTCTTCCTGGAATAGGTGCTCCGGCATAATTACTAGAAGTGGTGTTCCCGCATTAGTCAGTCTTCCAAGAAGCGATGATCCAGAAAGAGTCTTCCTACTTTTTTTTTTCATCATGTGATTGACAGATGGTAGCTCTCAAAACCCGGCCTAACTCATGAACCAGCTCCTTCCCATGCTTCGGTGCAGCAGATCCCTTGACTTTGTTGACTGAGAAAGAGCCTTTCTTTTTTCAACTCAGTCGCTGCTAATGTGCGTGCCTCTTGTTCACAGGGTCAAAGTCTCTGCCGGGCTGAAAGTGCCCGGGATCCTTTACGGCAAAGACAACCACCACATAGGCAGATTTCTCTCTCCTCCCCCCGCCTCTGCGGCTCTTGCCTCTACGGGATCAACTTATTCTGATCTAGGATCCTTGGGGTAACTAAGTCCATTCAATACGTTTTCTAAGGATGAAACTGGGCCCAGGAAGAAGATGAAAATCTAACTGGAAATAGTCACCGTTCTAAGACAGTGATCGGTAGTGAGTGACCAACTCTGCGTCGGGCACGAACAAAGTTAGCTCCTCTGTTCAAATCAAGGGGCAAGTACCAAAAGACTGGGACAATAGCCTCTGGCAAAGCAGCTATCTTTTTAGTTGTAAATTGGAGGCGGAACGGGTAGAGCGAACAACTAAGCCATTGACTAATTAAAGACCAATGCAACACCTATCAGATTTCATACACATGCGGCCAAGAAGCAAATATAGGACTAAGCAAGGGGGAGTGGAAATGAAGCAAATAAACAAAGCGGGGAAGGGCCTGACGAGAATAGGGGAGTTTTTTTGTTGTTGGGAAAGGTTTTCTGCTGGTGAAATGGTTGCTGCAACAACTAAGGTAAGGGCCAGAACTCTGGTTCCCTCTGTACGGTCTAGAATCAGCTACCAGTTCAGACCTCTCTGAAATAATCATTACTCATAGCACGACGACTTGCTTCACCCCTCATGTAATTGTAAACAGATTCCAAGGAAGGTAAAGTATAAGAAACAATAGCCCGCCCCTTTTAGAAGGCTAGGCTTTCGTGGAAGGGAATTAGAGCAAATTCATTAACTTAGCCCCCGTGCGGTCTATAACAACCTAGCTACTAGGCAAGAAGAGAAAGAAAGCTTCCTACTAGCTAGTAGTCCTATCCGATTGTTGACTAGAAGGTAATAGAAGACGATAAAACGATAAGACGATAACTTATCGTCTGCTACCTCTTTTAGATCGTACCCAAGCCCGCCTCCACTTCTTTATTAGAAAGAGAAAGAGGTGCGTGCTATATGAAACTTCAGCCTTGAGTTGGTGAGGTTGGTTCATCGGCCGAGTCAATCCAGTTGCCCGAGCAGATCCAGACTGAGTTACAGTAGAGCATATAGTAGTTTCTCTAGTAGCATGAGTAGTTATACTACCCATACCCAGTTTACGCTGTTCATGATTAAAATAGGGGTGATCGAGACCCGAACCCAAAGCAAAGAGTTCAGTCGTTAGCGTAACGAGACGTCTCTTAGTAGTTTACGAGTAGGCGGATCAATATCCGGAACCTATGAATATGGATCCATAGCCTACAGCAGCATAGACATCATCTTAGCCGGATCGATAGACAGATTCCTTCATGATCTAGAGCCATACCCTTTTTAGCATCCCTTCGCCCAGCTCCATACATAGATTCACTAGTTACTTTAGCTTGGTTCCACAAGTCAGGTGCAGATTTGATAGTGACAGAAGCAAGGGCAGCACCAGGTCGAGAGCTTGAAGCAGCTCAGAACAGCGCACGCAAGCAACTGAACCGAACCTTCAGTCTGAACTCCCTAGATCGGTCAGTCAGGAAGATCACAAACAAAGCAGTGGAATAAGACTGCATGGATATCAGAGTCAGCAACAACAATTTCATTGTTGCCTCACATCGGATGAAACAACTTCTGATTCTGCTACATGAAATTAGAATACTAAAGTTATAGGCCTTTTCTGTGGGCAATAAGAGGCTATTCCTTAAAGAGTGAATAGCCTCCCCCTACCCCCAGTTTACCAAACCATCAATACCTCGTATAGTGTAATGACATGAGCTTTACTTCCTTGTTGTGTGTGTGCTGTGTTTTCTTGCTTTCTAAGGTATCGACTTGCCGGGCTGAGCCATAGAGACGGGCGAGTGCATTTGAGTAGTTTGGATAGTTAAAGGAATTTCTTTTACTTTTTCAGTTCCTCAGGGCCTTACGAGATTAATTTGAGCCATTAAGAGGATCTCTATATTACATCGCTCACCACTTCCTACTGTTGCAGATGCAGTCTGTCTTTGCTGTTAGTCTACAGTTTCAGTCTCCTTCTGTGCCTTCGACTACCAGATCCAATCGAAGGATTGCCAAAGATGAGTGCGCTTACTGCCATCAGACGGGACATTGGAAGGCGAATTGTGCTAAAAAACTTATGAATGAGCAAAATCAGTTGAATGGTATGAGTCATGGATCCTCTCAGCAGACACTCCGAGATCCACTGCAGCTTTGTCCACCCTATCTTTAACATCAGACATTGATCAGCCTGCTACTTCTGGAAGTGTCACCCCCGAGATGGTTCAGTCTATGATTACGCAACAGTTCTAGCAGTGACTTGGTTCTTCTGTTGGACCTCTGCCTACAAGTGCCGCTGCCATGTCTGCTTCTGATACAGGTGTGTTTTGTTCTTCACCATCGGTCCTCCTCTTCTTGGATTTTGGATTCCGGTGCATCTCATCACATGACATCTGATTCTTTTAATCAATTGCTCTCGTCTATTCCTTTTTCCATTCATACTGCAGATGGATCCCCTATGACAGTTAATCAAATCGGATCCATCACTACTGGCTGTCTTTCGGTCCCTAATGTTTTTCATGTTCCTCGTCTATCACTCAAAAACTTTCTTTTAGTCAGATTAAAGATTCAGGATGTGATGTTATTTTCTCCTCCTCTGGCTGTATTGTGCAGGATCGGCATTCAAGGAAGTTGATTGGGACAGGGCGTAGAGAGGGGGGGCTTTACGTGCTGGAGCATCTGGATATTCCTCCCTAACTTTCTAGAGTTCATTCCTCTGCTTTATCTGCATTTCATTTGAATAAGCAATCTTCATTATTGTATTTGTTTTGTGGCATTCTAGATTAGGGCATGTTTCTAGTTCTCGTTTGAAGTACATGTTATCTGCTGGTTTACTGGGTAGTGTTCCATATTCTGAAATATCTGATTGCAAGGGCTGTAAGCTAGCTAAGTTTTCTGCACTTCCGTTTCATAAAAGTACTACTGTGTCTTCTGCTCCATTTGATCTTATTCATTCTGATGTGTGGGGTCAAGCCCCGTTGCCAACCAAAAACATCAAAAAAGTTTCCAAACTTGAAATACATCCCGGCGCTTTGCCAGACGGTAAATTGGTGACAAACGCACCCGAGGTCATGAACCCGTACGCTGATCAGGGGGATGTTTAAAGGCGATGTCTGCGAGGCTGGAGACCCAGTCTCCGAACTTCGACAACTTCTTGAAAAGCATGAAGAGAAGTCCAGCATCACTTCCGACGACTTCCAATCTTTTAATCTCGGGTCCGATGATGATCCTAAGCTGGTCCGCATAGGCAAAGCTCTATCCACGTCAGAAAAGCAGGCATTCACCAGTTTCCTCAAGGACAGGGTTCATTGTTTCGCCTTTTCGTACGAAGACATGCCGGGATTAGACTCAAATCTGGTCGAACACAAGCTTCCCATAAAACCCGGTGCTCAGCCCGTCAAGGCAAGGCCGATATGTTTCGTAGCAGCCAAGGATGAGTTCGATCCATTAGGTTCTTCAATTTGTTTAGAAAAGAAACGAGAGACAAGAAAACATCTTTGATTACGATTAAAAGGAACAATCTCAAATAGACCAAGATCCAATTTCGGGTCATTTCTTGGTGAACATGATCTGCCATAATCTCTTCGATCCCTTCATTGATGTGCCAGAATAAAGAGAGATTTGGTAGGAAAGTGGAAGATACTTTTTTGTATATGATAATCAAAGGGAGTGGGAAAGCTGCAGTAATTCTTTGGAAAAGCCCGATTCTCTTTGTCTTCGAGCTTTCATTCCTCAATCCACTCTTTCCTTCCTTCATATACCTCCCCACCAATAGATAGAGACAAATGGGAATAACCGAACCACGTCTACAAAATGCCAGTACCATGCAGCTGCTTCAAAGCCAACGTGATGCTCCTTGGTCAGATGACCAAGATATTGGCGAATACCACATATGATCAAGAAAAGAGTACCTATAATCACATGAAAACCATGAAAGCCTGTTGCTAAGAAAAAGGTAGAACCATAAATACTATCCGAAATAGTGGAGGGTGCTTGATAATATTCCATTCCTTGAAAGCCAGTGAATACTAGAGCCAGTAAAACGGTAGCTACTAAAGCATAAACAGCTCGTTTTTCCTTCCCCGCGAGTATAGCATGATGAGCCCAAGTTACGGCAGCTCCGGATGAAAGGAGAATAGGGGTATTAAGAAAAGGGATTTCCCAAGGATCTAAAACCCAAATCCCTTTTGGGGGCCAAATACCTCCGATCTCTACCGTAGGTGCCAAAGAAGAATGAAAAAAAGCCCAAAAAAAAGCAAAAAAGAACATAACCTCCGATACGATGAACAGAATAAAACCGTATCGAAGTCCTAATTGTACGACTTTGGTATGATGTCCTTCCAACGTGGATTCACGTAGAACATCGCGCCACCATACGAACATGGTATATAGGATAAATATGAGGCCCAAACTGAGAAGTGTTGCACCCCCTTGAAATGAGTGCATGTACATCACACCTCCTACGGTGGTTGCCAAAGCTCCGAGTGAACCCGAAATAGGCCATGGACTTGGATCTACCAAATGATAAGAATGCCTCTGAGATTCAATCATAAACCATTTTGCCTCGGTTGTATGTAAACCCCCCCTTCACCCCCACCCCCTAAAGTGGTAAAGAAGGGCTCTTTGGGGTCTAATTTTCTTTCTATCTGACAGGACAAAGAAATAGGAAGGGATGGTTCTTTCATTGCATTGATAGAAGTCTAACTAGAAAAAGATCTCTCTATTACTTTGAGAAGAGAATCGTTGGCTTGACCAACGAACTACGTGGGAAAATGGACCTTCTTTCTTTGATTTTCAGCAAGCATTTTGATTTTGGAAAGTAACAATTCCATTCAGTTGAAGGTAACCCTGATCACACTTTGCCTTCGCCTACCGTGAAAGAAAGTCTCCTCACGATAGGACCTCCCAGCTCCCGAATGTCTTTCTTTTCTATCAATCGAGAGAGGTACAACCAAATTGTGAGTCTTATAGGCCTAGTACTCGACGACGAAATTCTTCGTCAGTAAAGTAGGAATAAAAGTCCCTATATATAGAGGCTCGGGTGCCATTTTGTTCGATATCGTGAAGAAATTGGTTTAGAGAGCCTTCCAAAATATTACGTTGGAAGGGATAGCGCATCGAACTGACGCTTTGAACTTGATCTTCGATAAAGTCATAAGCTGACTTTCGAATATCCCTGTAAGGAGACCACTGTAAAATGGATTCTAAGCTGGGCTCGGATATCATCTGATTAAAAAGGTGTTCTTGCAAACGGCTTTTTAATAGCATGATTTGTACTTCATGAAGTTCACGGGCGATCGCTCCCCGATAATGATTTACATTCAAAGCTGTTTCCAAAGTCTCTCTTACCTCCTGCTCATATTCGCCATTATTAAGTTGAGTGGGTAGTCCATAACTAAGTTGGCTTTCGAGACTCCGTATAAGCGAAAAGAGCTGCCTTTCCGCGTCTGCGTTTTGCGCTCGATAATTGGCAAGGGCCGTCGCGGAGTCAGGTTCAGGTTCCAGGAGAACGTTGATACCAAAGGTATCTTCGGTCCAGCTAGAGTCATAATAAGAGAAATCAAAAAAAATAAATATAAATCGTACAAGGACCCCACAAACGAGAAAAAAGTAAATTCTAGAAACGAGAAAAAAGTAAATTCTAGAAACGAGAAAAAAGTAAATTCTAGTCATTTTTTTATTAAAATTCTTCCTTGGCCGTGTAGAACATGGATTAGCATTATGTCATTCCTACAAGTGATCCCCCATCCAGGATTGGAAGAAGTGCTATATGAGGACTTCGAGATCAAATAGAATATGTTTCTTTCCATTCCTCGTGAGCCACTTATTTCTCCGAAACAAGAGATCAAAGTGATTTTCCTCCTTTTTCCCAATAAGTCGACGGCGTTACACCATTGGGATACTTCGAATAAACTAGAGTACATATAGGATACACCGGTGCTAAAACCTTTTCTCAAGATATCTTCCAAACTGTTGGGGTCGTTGCGGGGCATCAAATAATTGTTCCCCCGGTGTGAAACCAGTCGGTTCCGTAGTTTTAGAATTCTGCTGATCCCAAGTACTCCATCTCCATCATTGCATATGGGAATATAGAAAGTAAAGAAGAAAAGACAGAACCAGAAGAATTGTGTAAAATAAGTGAATTTATCCAGTTGAGGCATGATAGATTGAGATTCAAAAAGATTCAAAAATCATTATCAGAGAGGGGCCCCTTAGGAAGCGGGGCTTCTTTACCAGGGGTAGGGAAAGGGACCGATTCGATCCTGACGAGAAGGGAGTTCCACCTTATCCTCTTAGGTGGAGTCCCCGTCGCCTTTCTCTTTCTTGGGCGACGGAGGAAGAGGTTTGAGTTTCACCCCCTTCAGCCAACTATACGAGAATTCATGGAGTACCCCCCCCCTTTAAATTCTCTTTGAAGAGAATTTCCAGCACAGAGGGGTACCGCCGGAAAAGAAAGACCGAAAGACTGGGACGGAAAACAAAACGGAATGTACCGGATTTTTAGCACGTGCAACCATCAAACCAGAGACCAAAGCAAGGCTCGACAAAAGAAAAAGAGAAAATATCTATTTTGGAAAATATTGATATATGAGGGGTTTAATAAGTTTTTGATCTTCCTTTAGTTTGTCCCTCCATTCCCGGAGGCTTTCGACATCAGTTTCCGCGGAGATGTCTAAGTCGTAGTGTAAGATGTTCTCCGCGGCACTGGAATATAGTTCTGCTATTTCCGGAAAGGACCGCTGCACCCCCAGCGGCGACCTCTTTGGAAATTGGTGGAGAACTATATTTCTAATTTCGTTGAAAAGTTCCGCACGTTCGGGAGCGGGGTGGGCAACTTCTGCTGCCGGTGCTGGCGCCTGCGGAAGGGCCTCTTGAGCCGCCCCTGGGGAAGCGACTGGAAGCACAGGTTCCGGTTGATTCACAGAACCGCTATCCGTGTCGTTCTCGGGAAAAGGCTCGAGTAGCACCCGCTCCTCGAAGGAAGCCTTCCCCGTCCATGAGGTCGAGCCGGAACCTCCCGAAGAGGCCATCATGAGAGGGCCTTGGCCTTCCTCGGCAGGGAAAAGGGAAAAAATCTCACTGCACTGACCATAGTAAACTCCTTCTCGTTGTACCAAAATAGAGATCTGATTTAAACGACCAAGTACAGCATCACATTTGACACCTGAGGAAGGTACAGCCCAACTATGAGGTACATCAGCTGATGTTACAATAATACGTAGATGTGATTGACCCAATTCTAGATCATCTTCTGGAATCGTATAACTGTCAAAAGTGAGTGACTGTTCATCGGAACTGTTATAGTCTGAATACTCATAAGTCCGATACCATTGATGTCCAATAGCTTTGATAGTAATTGCTGGATCTACTACTACCTCGTCCATTGAGTATAACAGAGCAAATGATGGTATAGCGATGAACATCGGGATGATACTAGGAAAGATGGTCCGAAGAATCTCGATAGTAGTTCCATGAACAATCCTTTGCGGGATTGGATTCTTTTGATAATGGAAATGCCATAAAGCGCGAACCAAGATCCATAATACGAAAA
The DNA here is from genome assembly GCA_022984855.1 of Dimocarpus longan. NCBI lineage: Eukaryota > Viridiplantae > Streptophyta > Magnoliopsida > Sapindales > Sapindaceae > Dimocarpus > Dimocarpus longan. The sequence goes on from CM041014.1 coordinate 27,546,107, forward strand.
CCAAAATCAGAATGAGGAAGAAAAAGATATCGTGATGTAAGTCTATTATTCCTTGCATCATAGGTGTTGCTGCGTCTTGAGATCCTAATTGCCACGGTTCCGCTGCATCACAAGGAGCAATTGTGAGGAATAACCATTCTAGAACAATCATTTGCTTTGCTTCAGTTGTTGACTGCTCCGCTCTCCCCAAAACGAAGAGAGACTTTTCTTAAATGGACCTGATTGAACCAGGAAAGGCATGGGAGTTTTTGGGCGTGTCATCTCAAAGCGAGATTTTTTTCTATATGTAATTGTCTGTACGATCGAAAGACAAGATCAATCATTTAGTCTAGTCAAAAAGGATCTATTATATGCGAATTCCTTGGCATCTATAAAGATGCGCTATCGGTGACTCGATTCTTTCTCTTTATTTCCCTGTAACCAAGTTCAACTGACTTGGAATGCTAACCTAACCGGATTGGAATACTGGACAGCTTCTTCGAAAGCTAAGGAACAGCTAAGGTACGGGCTTGGAATGATAACAAAGAATTCGACTTTACATCGTCCTGACACACCCATGGCAGTCACTGAATTACCTAGAAAAAAAAGGGCTATCTGTCAGGCAAGAAATCCACATTGACCGACAAGAATGTCTCAACCCAGTCTAGAATCGTCGATTTTGGCCTGATCTTCTGATTGACAACCAGCCTTACTTTCTAAGAAAAAGTCCCTTAGGGAATGGTCTTATCTGGCTTTAGACTCCTCTCAACGACACAAGGGACAAGGTTATGAAAGAGTTTGCCTAAGAAGCTGAAGGGCCCATGCCGCAGCACAGCGCTAAAAGCCTTTCGACTCACCACCCATGGGATGGCTGGCTTCACTTTAAAGCAGGAACAGAACGTCAGTTGACAACCTTAAGCTTCTACTACTACAGACCTATCCTTCCTACTTAACGGCAGCTAAAGAGTGTGACACTCGAATCCAATCATCTAAGGAGTCAATACCCTTCTTCGCTTCACTGAACAATCCCGGGACAGGCGTAGTGCATCCTTTAAAGAAGAATCAGCCGAAGAATCAACTACGAGACTGTGGCTTTGATGCCGGACTCCCCATTCCCTTAATGAAGAGAGGGACTCTTCTATTCATCTCTAATGTTCTGGCTAATCCCCTCTCTTAGTCATAGGGGGACTTCTTCTCGCTCATCAAGAAATCTCCTATAGTTGGAAGTGGCAGGTGTATCTCCAACTCTTTCTTTTCCCGCTAGCGCTACTGTTGCTTTTGTGCCAGCTGTCTTTCTTTCCCCTGTCCTGGGACTTTCTCGCTCTGGTTTCATGTCCCCCATTCAATGCTTTCAGTTTGGTTGTTGAAGAAAGTCAAAGTTATCCAGTCTTTCCTTTGCTTTGGCGGAGTAGAGTCCTATTAATCTATCAATAGAAGGTTAGAAGAACTACAGAATGTTATCCTGTGCTTTCCTTTTTGGCTTTAGGCTCCTGTTATCCCGTACTCAATTCCCTTAATGATGGTCGGGACTCTTCACTCTTTCTCTCCTCTCCAACCAGTCGAAAGGACGATTTGCCTTTTCTCTGTTTGCTTTGGCTAGATATGTCCTTTCAAGGGCAGCTCTTTCCTTTCCCTTCCTGACCTTGGGACTGGCTAGCGCCTTTTATGAACTCTGATCCCTAATCTCTCAATCTCGTATATCATCTTTTCTTTCTTTCTTCTAGCTCTAGCTTTTTCAAATCCCTATCGTCCAATAACGTAGATAAGGTCACAGCTCGTGCATCTTCTTATTACTACTAGTCTCCTCCTTGCCATCTTTGTCGCTGCTTTCCTCTTGTTTTTGTTACTCTGATCCCGATGTTGTGAGAGTGGCTTTTGCCTAAGCAAAAAGTACACTATAGAGATAGGGGCAGGCCCACTTCGATTTGCCTAGGGGTGTAGATTCATCACCCATCCCTAGCTGCTTTAAGAGATTACTAGCTATCGGCTCAAAGAAATTAGATAGAATAGTAGGATTCGCCTGCCCTTTTGTACTTTCTCTTCAACCACTTTAGCTGCTTCTGAATTCATTTATTAGCCTTAGGTCCCAACCAACAAGCAACTCCTGAGCGCACTGGCGCGAAAGCCGTTGTGAACAAGCAACTCCTGAGCAGCACTACCGCGAAAGCCGTTACGCGTTAGCGCATACGTTTTCTTGGTGCTTCTGATCTTTTCTTTTCACTTGCAGATACTTCGCTTGGGGAACAGACAGACTTCTGATTACTTGAATCTCGGGGTAAACTAACTCTTACTTCACTCCAATTGAATTGACTTCCTTCAGTCACTTCCTTGCTTGCTCTTTTCTTCTACTTGCTTGCCCGCGCTTGCTTGCCTCTTCATGGTCGCCTACACGCTCAAACCTGCTCCTTTCTAGTCTAGTCTAGTCTAGAATCAACACCAAACAAAGCTTCACCTTAACTACGTACAAGATACCTGTGAAAGCCCTGACCGTGGTGGACGCATGCACTCGCAACACAAAAGTCAAGCGAAAGATGCCCCTCCATATGATGGCTTCCTATTCCTATACCGTACACTAGCAGCATACAGAGCCGGTTCCCCGATACAACATTGAATCTGATATACTTTTTAGAAAAAGGATTACAATCAGGCTATTCCTGTCGTAAAAGCCAATCAAAAAAGAAGCAGTTTTACTCAAGAAAAGCTGCCAAGTAGGAGAAGCAGCCAAGGAAGGAACCCAAGCTAACGCAACTCTCCGCAAACTAGCTGCAGTTGAAGGCGCTTCGACTTGAGAGGAAGAAGTGGAGAAGGAAGCGACAAGTTCCTCGGATAGGCACGGCACCACCCATGAGGGGTCCGAAACGACGCTTTCTCCGGGCAGAGGTCTAGCTCAATTTTCTTAGCAATGCCGATACTGCATATCGCGCATGCCATTGATTCTGATAAACATCACAGAAAACTTCAAACTTCTGACGGTCAGAGCCCCTTTCTAATAAAGTTTCGTCTCTTCTTTCCCCATTTACAGGGGATTGACTAACCCCACGGATATGTTGTCACATTTAGCTCAGCCTGTTATAGCGAGCAAGCAAAGCCTACTTCTACTTTGTTGGAGAGAAATCCTGCCCCTAATGCTATTTGATCAGCGGATCATAAATGAGCCCAGCTTCGCTAAACTCGCACCGACTGCGGGTAGCTCTTCACGAAAGATTGTTGGCATGCCTCCCATAAGAAGGCTGATAAGGAAACCTATGAGACCGCGTTGTTCTAATGTTTTTCCTAAAGAGCAATCGATTACTATACTAGTGCATGCAAACAGAAATCTTAGAGCACCTTGATCCTATTGAAAAGAAAGGGCTCGGGCGAGAAGGCCGGCGGGGTCAGAAGAGTTCAGAGAAGGTTGGATCCGGGAAGGCTTAAGCCGATACCGAGGGTTTTGAAACCGATCGATATGCAGACGCAGCAAAAGCAAATGAATTCGATTCCTCAATCAAGGTAAGGTGATTTGAGAAGCTATCGAAACTATTCCGAAGTTGATGATTTCGTTCTAGCTAGGGCAATAGCAGGGAAAGAGAGAAGTTCACGCTCTCCAACTAAGAAGCACTCACCTCCTAATAGAAGAGATAACGTAAGGAAGAAAGACTAGCAGATGCGGACGATGTAAGCGGTCGATCAATTGAGACTACTTATAGTCCGCTAACTAGGGGAAAGAGAAGAACTACTATGAAAGGGATCTTCTTATAATACAAGAGGACGATACAACTACTACCTATATTAATTGCTTTCACTTGCAGTGAAGAATCTTGCTGTATCTCAGGCTGCGCTTCACTGGCCTTAACGGTATCTGGCTGTCACTCTTTCACTTGAGCATGGAACTCTCTGTTTTCAGCGACAGGAGAGGGCGCAGCCGTCTTCTTGTCGATACTACGCCGCAGGATCTGATCCCTAATTCGTATTAATACGGTTAACCCTATGCTTCGGGCACTCCGAATCATCATGATCACCCAGTCCCAACCACTGGCACATCAACAGGGCTGGTGGCTTATCGGGACAGTCTTTCTAAAATGTCCCCATTGTTTGCATTGCAAGCACTGAACGATCGGACGACCCTGCGGATCTCGGGCAATCTGTTGTCGTTGCGTTTGTCGCAGGTCTCCCCCTTTCTGATTCTGGCGGGTTTCCTATCCTACTTATAGTGATTCTGTTTGCTATAAGGTCCTTGTACAGACGTTTGGTACGTCCTTTGATCGCGGTTCCGTCGAGTTTTCTCAACATACAATCGTCGGTAACATGGTCTTCCGACAAATATGACATAACTTTTTGTTTTCACAAGACAAGAAGAATTCTTGTAAAGGCGGAGCTAAAGTCCGTGCTTTCAAGTATTGACGATTTAGTACATTCTGAAGCAACCAAGTGATGGTAACATAGACAGGTACCTGAGATTTAATAGAATGTAGGTTCAAGATCTGATCTTGGAAAGGGGGTGAGAGCCATGCTTCCTGCAAAAGACGAAGATGATCAATGAAACCCTCTCTGACTGGAAGCTACTATTCTATTAAGGAGGAGTCAGTCACACCATCGATTCCAGGTGCTTTAAAGCAAGTACACCCTAGAAAAGTGTTTCATATATTAGCTCGTCTTATGATGAATCCATTTGACTGATGATCAAACTACCGGCTCACTACGTACCTACTTTGATGTTTCGTCGGTCTTTTTTTTCCCCTTCCCTTGAAGCGTACACGAGTTTATGTACTAGCCCCAGTGTACATAGCAACTAGAATGAGTGGTCAAATCCTTTTGTGGAGTCTTTCACAATTGGAGGAATTGCGTTTCAGCTTTCTAAATAGAAATAGGAAGAAAGGGGAAGTTTCAGTCCTTGGTATCCCATTCCAAACATTTGAGTGCTTTTGGCCTTTCTAAGATAGAGATGTCCGCTCGCACTTTAGATCTTCACCTGGGTCCCAACTAGACGTTCACCCGCTGACATGCCTTCTTTGGACGAGATGATGGTATATGATATATAGGAACCCTGCGTCATCAGGACAACTTTGCCTGCTGCTTTATCTCCTCCTTCCTTTTGATTATTGGGTACGACCTGGGGTCTTTTCTTTCTCCCTTTTAGGGATAGGGAGCCGAGCCCGCGTCTTGACGATCTTTGCAGCGGATAGCGGAATGGCTTGGCTTTAGGTGTTTCATACATGGCTAGGACTGTAGTCTCAAATTGACGACTTACTTGAAGTGGCCTATAGCTGATTTCTAATTCCCATATTAAGAATGAGCGATGAGAGTTTCTGTCTTTTCTACACGAATCGGGTGAGGTACTTTGTCATGATCTCCCACTTGCTGCTTGTCATTTTGGGTATGCTAAATCTAGAAGAGAAAGAATTCTGGTAGTATTTGCTGAGCTTTAGATCGTTTCTTATCAACCAATCTACATTCATCACACGAAGCTTTAGCTGTAAAATACCCCTATGATTATAGTCCCTCTTATGAGATAAATACAAATATCTTATGATTATTTCTTTATCTCTAATAACTCTTAATAAAGAAGCTTCATGTACCTGTTACATACCAGACTTGTGAGCTTAAGAGAAACTCCCCGGAAAGCCGGTAATCTCTAGTTGATAATAGTGACGGGTTCCTATTATAGCGTAGAGAGAACTATTACACAAGGTAGGCATAAAACAACGGGAGTATCTCTAAAAGCCATCCATTAAGAAAGCCCCGCTCACTAAGGGGCCCCTCTCTGATAACGAAGGATTTCTAGTTCTAGTTTATATTATGTTCAGTATACACATGCGGTTGGGGGTGGGGAGAGTAAACAGTATGTTGTTTTATTGTCATCCTGCAGTTCACTATATTGAAGGAATGTCTAAAAAGAATGGTAGATCTGTTCACAATATTTCAGGAATGTCATCAAAGAATGGAATGAGAGTAACCAAAAAAGGTATGTTGTGTCATACTACAGTTCACTATATTTCAGGAATGTCATCAAAGAATAGATTATTCATGTCATCAAAGAATGGTAGATCTGTTCACAATATTTCAGGAATGTTGGCTAATCGTCTTTCTGGCATGTCGGCTAAGAGGTATTATTCATCAAATAATGATAGGATATTGGATTTCTTTTGGAATTCTTTTTATGATGTACTTGAAAAAAATAAATATTTTCATATAGTAAAAGAAACAAATAGGGGAGAATATCATAAAGATGTGATTTCTAAATTAGAAAGAAAAAAGTCAGCACAACCGTTATCTGATTATGATTTGAGGAAGCTACAAATGGAAATAGAAGATCATACTATGAATTATATTGAAGAGGATAATTTATTTGGTAGTACATCTAATCGATCGATCGGATAACTGCCTTTTCCGAGCAAGGCGTACGTAGGTTGGCAAGCAAGTCAATACGATGAACAAAAGAAAAGAAGTGTGGGCTCTTGGTTCAGGGACCGATTCAGAAGTCCCGGGTGCCGATTAAACAACGGCTACTGACGGAGGGGTAGGCCGGGATCTTTCGTCACGAGGAACAGTCGAGAGATCAATTCAACAAAGAGAGGCTTTCGGATAAGAAAGTCCACGGGATAGGTTGGCTCGAAAAGCTAGCTCTGATGTACGCCTTCCGGTCTCCTTTCGGGCAACCCCTACTAAATGGGAAATCGGCAATTAATAAGAGTGCTGTGTGCGATGCTTTGGGGCAAGATCGCAATTTCCAACTTAGCAATCTCCGCTTTGAAAAACCGTACCAGAGAAACTTTTTTCAGAGGGGAAGAACGTCTTTGTTCTTTTAGTTTCCCTCGGCAAAAAGAAAACGAGAGTAATTTGTGCCAGACCCTCCACAAAAGAATGGATTAAGGTGATAGAGTGTTATCAGGAGACGCTAGGCTTCGGAATTGAAAAAAGTGCTCTTTTTTTTTTTTTTCGTCAGCAGATTTCGATTTCGCTCATCAAGTTATTGTTTGATCCGCCGCTGTTAGAACACCACAATATTCGTCCTTTTGGGGTTAATGCTCTCAATGGTGAATCGATCATTCGATATCCTTTTCCTTTTACTTTTCATTTTAAGAGAACGGAATGGAAGAAAAGTAATGAAACCTGCGATGGCTACTGAATAACCTCCTTTTACTTTCTCAATAATAAAGCCTTTGACCTTTGTATTCGTTCGCCAAATCTTGTTCAGTTCCATCCAAGCTCGGTTTTGTCTGAATCTTCGTGGAAGAAGAAGAAGCGGTTCACCAGCCACTACATCTGTGGATCCCACCAAATCATTAAACCTGGCGGCTGCTCGCTCTTTGATCAGTGATTCACCGGCCACTAGATCGATGAAGAATCTCTCCAAAATCTTCTTTTTGATCAGTGATTCACCGGCCACTAGATCCAGGGATCCCACCTTATTCTCAAACCTGGTGGCTCGGTTGATTGGCACTCCTGTAAGCTCATCTTGCATACAAATTCTGGGGGTCCCAAGTCCTGCATCCACCAAGAACATCTCTTCCCTTAAGCGTAAAACTTCAGATTGTAAGGCGTTTCCACTACATAAGAAAAAACTTGAATTAGATCTTGGAAATGATCGACTCAAATAGATGCTCATCATAAGCTTTTTTTTTCCTCCTCTTCCTATTGATCAGAAGCATCCAGCAGCGCCACGCCAGTAGAAAGAGTTAAGCTACTAAGCTAAGCTGCTGTTGGGGAACTCGGTAGAAGCGATTTGCCGCTTCCGCCTCTCTAGGCTTCACAATAGCTCCCCCCCATATAGAATGAAAAATGAGTCTTCTCCCCCTCCACTATAAGAAATCCGAAAGGAATTGAAAATTCCGTACCCTTTTGTTTGAGCAGGGGGCTCCGAGTCCTGTGTTGACAAAGATCAGATAGGAAAAAAACCTCGATCTCTTCCTGAATATTGATCAACGTTCTATCGATATTCAGGAATTGCCCACGCGACCCCTCATCCATTAGTGCATCCATTAAGTCAGAAATGCTGTATTGTATTCAGAACCTCGTAAATCAAAGCCTTACTAGACTAGATAGGGGGCAAAGAGGAGCTGTGAAATCATTTCTCTTTTTTTCTTTTAGCTTCTGAAGCATCCCTGCCTTAAGAAACCTACACAGTGCTTCGTCGTAGGCTCCAAGTGTGGCTGCTCTTTGAAGTTCCTCGTAAAACCTGACGTAGTCAGGGTCCTCCTCGTAGGACAGGGCCAAGCCAATAGAAAGGAGTGGCCGCATAAGCGGTTGTTATCCCCCACCCCATTTAAGGGATAACCAAAGGACTCGCTTCACTTGCTTAGGACTGGGACTGATTCCAGAAACTATTCCTTTCCTCTGACTCTGTCCCTTGCTTGTGGGACTGCTTCCACATCTACTTATCATGCACTAACCTCCTATTTCCCATGCTTGCTTGAAAGGCAGGGAATATCATATAGTAGTGAATTCAATAGACTCAGCTTGCTTGGTTGTATCGGGAGAGACAGAACCTTATCTGAACTTGCTGAGCCCAACCCCTACCTGCCTTTCCCTTGCGTACCACATAACTACTACTAAGTTAAGTAAACAGATCATACTTCCTTGAATGGCTTAAGCTTACTTCCTCACAAAACAAGCCCTCATCACAAGACACGAAACAACTCAAAAGCCTAACAGACAGTCAAATATACCAAGGTTTGGAACCCTGAAAGGAGTTGCGGCTGAGCAGGCAAAGAACTCTTTTTGATTTGAGTCAATGCCGAAATACTAGGAGATTAGCAAGTCCAGTGTGACCTTATAGAAGTCATCTATTTGCGCTTGTCTTTCCCGCTCTGCGTAGGAAGTCAAAAAAGTCCTCCCTCCTCTTCCTGTAATGATTGATTCCTTCTAGCCCTTTCTGAACTCCCCTCATCAATAGTATAGTGGTGTATTAAAGATCCAATAAGCGGTCTCATTACTATTAATTACTACTTATCTTATAGATTCATTAACCTAATCCCTTAACACAGACCTGTTAGCTCGCTACTGACTTTTAGTTACTAGTATATCTCCCTCCCTGGATTCGCTAGCAAGATAGGTAGTTATTCCTTCTCGATAGCCTAACTATCTACTCCAAGCAATAGAACTGGCAAAGAAAGCATTGGAATCAATGCGGCTAATCATTAAAGATAAAGACTTGCTTGGCTTACTCCTAAGAAAAGCAAGCCAGTATCCTCATCTCAATAAGACAAGCAAGAACTCCGCACCTATCTTCTTTCTATCTGACTCTTTCCCTTGCTCTATTACCGAAGGGGAAGGGACTCCCTATTAAAGGCAGTGGCTCATTCACTCAAACCTAATCGAGGGACGGGGGCTTACTCCCTTGACTTCTATATCTATTCCTATTTCCTCCTCCCCTCCTGCGTAACAAACATTAGATCAACCATAACAATAACAATAACAAGACGTAGGGAATCTAATTACCCATAACGTAACGCCAGCCCCCCAACATAGAGGAATCCTGCTCTAATGAGATGACTTTCCCCCTTGTTAGGTTGCATGAATCGCTTGAATTAGTTGAAGGAAAGGAGGCTTCTGGCCCTAGCCACTGGAGAGGATAGTTTTGACTGCGAGGGAGGCATCGAAAGCATTAGTCGGGTAGTTGCTGCCGGAGAAAGGAGGTTACCTGGGACTGGAAGTGAAGCAATTGGCCAGGTATTTAAGGGCCTCTTGGGTACAGGTTTTGAAGGGTTCTACATTCGTGGGTTCAGGCTGCCTATTAGATACGTCATAACAAGTGGGTCTCCCAGCTATCAAAGGATAGCTTTGGAAGGAAGAGAATGCATTGGGAATGGTGATGCCGGAAGATATGGACTTGGAGAAGTGGGCTCACCAGCATAGGAAAGCTTATCTGGTTGAGTCGATCCCGATTAGTTGAGAGCTTGGTGGAGGTTCTGTTGATGGCTCTTCGTTGGATCCATTAGGTGGGCCTTTAGATACGTTATTTCATTCGATCGAGAACCCACTGGTGCATCAGATTCCTTCTTTGGTAGCTATTTCCAAGCCGAGAGATAGAGAGAAAGATGGTTCTGTTCGAGGGCAGTGCTGGCTGGATATTGGGAAGAGGAGAGAGGTTGGTGGATGGGAGAGCAATAGAGGAATTGGATTCATGGTTTCCACTACTAGAGCCCGCCCCGGTCTTTGTCCCGCTTAATGGTTAGAAGAATCTAGTCGCCTTCGACTGCTTCTCTTGCCTCATTAGATCCACTCGATGCTAGATCACTTAGATCCGAGTACAGGAGCGAGGTTCTTCCGCCAGCACTGGAACTTGAAAGAGCAGAAGAGGCTGGAGGTTCATTGGCAGCAGGAGAGGAAGAAGTCAAGGTACCACCAGAAGCAGAAGCTAGAGAGAAAGCAGCAAAGCCAGAAAGAGCCAAGCTAGCCCACAGCACTACTACTACCAAAGCCAGCCATCAGTAACATCCCTTCCCGTCCATCCACCACTACCTTCATCACCAGCACCAGCAGCAGAGACGTTCATAGGTAGCTTAGCTAGTCGGTTCAGTAGCAGTCGCAGGAGAAGTTGAGTCGGTTGATGCAGTAGCAGTATATCCAGCAGAAGTTGTTGATTCTGTTGACCAAGATACAGGAGCAGAAAAAGGTACAGATGAAGCAGTTGAAATTGTCCCTACTCCTGCTTGCTTTGCTTCCGCTGCACTATAGGGGAAAGCCCGGGGAAAACCCACCACTATGATAGTTGTTACCCCTCTGGGATGGCCCACTATGGGAGAACCCCAACTAATAGGAACAACGGAAGACCTGGTTGTTTCGTCGTTGGACCTGTCCGGCTAACGTTCATATGTCCCTAAAGCCCTAAGGTAGCCATCTCTTTGGCAGGATGTACTAGGGTAGCTGTCCCTTGTCCTAACCCCCCTATTGACCTTTTGGCGGTGAGGCCCTATAAACTAATGCTGTTCTTGATCTAGATCTGGCCCCTACAAAGGCATCTCTAGAAATGGCTGCCGGAGAGTTGAAAACTTCAGTTGATGAGGCTGCTGTTACTGGTTCGGAAGCCGATAATTCGTAAACTACTGGGTTTGGCGAGAGTTCGGGAAGGGAATCCGGGGAGGACCCCTGCTCAGAAGAAGCATCATCTTGATTGAACTCAAGTGCGCCATGGGCATACACAGCCTGTGAAGCTAACTTGGAACCGGCAGCTAACTACCCTGAATTCAAGACCGGAAAGCTTGCGAGAATTGATTCACCATCGAGGCATTGCTGAACCGATATTAATGAATAATCTTTTTCCTACCGACGGGGCAAGCCGATGGGGACAGGAAAGGATCTCCCCTTGCAATGAGCAAGTCAATACGATGAAGCAAGGGCGTCGCCTGCCCTGACCGAGATGGGGCTTCAGTACTACAATGAAGTAAAACAGCTTGTCCTTCTCGGACATGTCACGGATGTCAAGCATTAGGGCCGAGAATTGCTTGACATAGTCGCGCACCGTGCCAGTTTGGCGGAGTTGCCTCAACTTCCGGCGAGCAATGAACTCCACATTCTCAGGAAGGAACTGATTCTTCAGCTCACGCTGAAAGTCGTCCCACGAGTTAATGGTGGAATGACCGCTTTCTCTCTCAGCATATTTGGTGCGCCACCATAGCTTGGCATCACCAGTGAGGTACATGGTCGCCATTGTTACCTTTGCCTCTTCTGAGTCGGGTCTCACTACACGAAATCAATATCGAAAAGGAAGTTTTCCAACTCCTTCGCATCACGAGCTCCCCCATATGCTCGTGTTCCGGTACTTTGATCTTGGTACGTTCGCCCACGCTTGGGTCGGCTGAACCGATAGCCCTCATAAGCAAGTTCACTTTCGCAGCGAGGTCACCGAGTTGCTCCTGAAGGACATTCATCGTGCCCCTCATGTCCTCATCCAGGACAGTGATCCTTTCGGCCAAGCTACCATACTCGTGCTCAACGTTCTCGAGGCGTTCGCCTAGTTGTGCCACTCCATCGACGATCCCGTCGAGATGGGCCATTTGAGCTTCAAGCAATTCGAGGCGATCCCTGGTTGTCTTTGGTGCTTGTTGGGCCTGCTGTTGGTCCGCAGTACTCGATTCCCTAGCCATAATTCCCAAACGAATTATAGGAGCTAGAGACTTGCTCTGATACCCCGGCACGGATCTAGAGTTCTTGAAGGAATGAATTTGATTCAGGGTATGGGCATTCATAGGATAAAGGGGAGTGACAGGGCTTTTGAGAGAACCAGTCATTCTTGGTCTCTACATACAGGTCGGTCAACCACTCGGATCTAAAAGAGGACTCTCCCTCGTCCGTACACCCGAACCAAGTCAACTCGATCTTTACTTATGATAATGCTTGTTGAGAGGTTAGTACAGATAGTAGTTAGGGTAGCGTATGAGATAACAGACGTAGGTTATTTTGGGATGGGAGTCAGATCTATGTCAAGGTCTCAAAGGCATATGGGTACGGTGAATTTCCTAATAAAAGGTAAGGCCTCATTAGTGCCTGTGACAGTAGTAAGACGGACGTCAGGGTCCGGTGGTAGCTTGAAGAGCGGAGGAGTTCTTATTCGCTAACTTCTAACGGGGTCTACGCCCTAAGGGGTTTTCAACTCTGATTGGGGTGTGGAAAGAGCCAGGCGGCATATAATGACCGACATAATTATTCTTCGACTATGTATGACATCAACGCTCACTACGGGGATAAAGCTTTCACCTTAATGACTATATTAGCGAGCGACTATATGTAGCTATATCTATATTAGCTTTTTGTATTTTACGCTATATTTCCCAGGGTAACTAGGAACCCATGGAACCGCGCTTCGATCTCGGTGCCGAGCCTCCTTCTACTTCCACGCGGTCTCTCTGCCTTAGACTACTAGAAAGCGTAAGCAGAAGACCCGATTGCGTGCCATTATTTGTCTGCCCCGATTGTGTTTCTTATTTGTATTCTCCTGCTTGTCTCGGTTTGAAAGACACCCGAGGGAAAGAGTGACTACAAAGTCAGAAGGGAGGTTTGCTTGCGCGTGCTACTCGCCCTTTAAAAGAGGGATTCTATTCTAAGCCGCCCTAAAAGAGGGCAGATTTCTCCCATAAAATCTCACTTTCCAATAGGGACCCTTATTAATAACGTCACGCCATTTCATTGATCAGACGGACGACTACTCTCCTTCCCGAACCCTTTCCCGTTGGATCAGCGCCACTGGCAGATTACACGACCGAGAATAAACCTCACCTTCCCCACCCACCGCCCATGGTGCCAAGTGAGGTGGTGAAGTACCATACTAAGCAGAGCTAGCCACCAGGAGGTCTGGGAAGGCATATTCCAAGCGAGCAAGGTCAACCCCAGGTACAAGGTCCACCTTTGAAATAGTGAAAGAGTACGCCTGATATTATTATATAAGTGTTCTTTAGACATCCTAAAGGGGGCTTGTTCTAGTGTCGTATAAGAGCCCGAATCAGTAGTTGGAGCAGGGAGCTCAGAATAACCGCCCTTTTTCGCGGGAAGGGTTTTTGATCCATACCATCCATCATAGATAAGGTCACGGCGAGAAAGATGAGGAGGGACAACCAGCTTCTGAGCCACTAACTACCACCAGCTCTGGAGCGGCAGTTGTTGAACCTAATCACTAAAAGGTTTCAACTTTATTGGTGGCATTGGCATAGTCAGCGACATCCACATCCATAGTCAGCGACATCCAAGTAAGTGCTTTACCGCCTAAGGTGTCCCTTATACTGTTTTGTTTTCCGTGGCAGATGGAATCGAATATATCGAATACAGTTTCGGAACTCCAATGCATTCATAAGTTCCCACGTTCTGAGAGTCAGAATACTAGCCAGGGCAAGTAGGAGCTGATGAGTAAGAATCTTCACTTTCTGTTTATAACACCCTTGATTGTGGCCTCGCATCAGGTTCAAGCGAGAGATCGAGATCGCCCTAGGGATGATAGGGTTCCGACCCCTTTCGGCAGTAATTTCGAAAAGTACATATCCTTATCGTACGTACACTTAGATGTTCGATCTGCGTAAACAACAGACTATTCTGAAGCTGTCACCGTCGTTTGTCGGTCGCTAAGATAAGACAAGGCAGCCTCCGCCGATTGTTCCGGTCGGTGATTTCACTTTGATAGCGATAGGTATTTGGCAGTTACCCTAAATAGGTAATTATTAGCCTTCTTTTTGTATGATTTATTCCCTCGAAGCTTTGCCTCCAATGCCTTTGCCTCCTGAAGCTGCTTTGCGCCTACGACTTTTGTCTGTCTAAATGTCATAATGAAACGTAGACTGGGGCCACCAGGCAAGGCAAGGTGGAGCTAGGTCAACCCGACTACGAAAGAAAGAGGAAAGCGCCGTCCACTTGATCGTCCGATCGAACGAGAGTTGAAAGTACATTTCTAGAATAACAGTCTTGGCATACGGCTTATCCTTGTGCAAGTTCAGTATGGGGCTATAGTAGCTTGTTTTTATTAAGATAAGGGGACAGGCCAAGGACCGAGACCTCGCTATGAACCCGGAGTAGATCGAGTTCAGGCGGCAAAAGGAGGAGAGATCGAGTAAACACGTTTGTGACTCAACCTCATTTGCTTAGGGAAGTGGGGGTAAATGTACGTCTGTACTATAAGGTTTATCTCCTTGAAGGACCCCACACCGTGAGCCCATGATCAACGCAACGCCTCTGAAAGGCCGCTATTAGAGAGATTGGAGTAGGAGAGTCGATTCCCACGACGATCTCGATCCTCACTTGGCGGGCTCTTTGTCTTCTCTTCTCGTGGGACCAAAGGCTGGGGAGGAGTGCTTGCTTGGGGCGAGCGAGTCTCCCTCTCCCGGGAGAATAGAAAGCTACTGTTACTGTTGTTGGGCCAAAGTAGGCAGGCACCCATGGAAATTGACTATGCCAGGCTAGCTCCGGGCTAATGGGCGGCACACGGCTCGAAGATCGCGCCGTCCACTTGTCCTCCGATCGAATAAAGCGGAGTTGATACGGTAGTGAGAAGAAGGCTATAAAGGCTATAGGGGTAGGGAAAGTACGCCTACCTCCGTATAATATAAAAAAAGAGTGCAGAACAGTCCTCTTGGCGTAGACATATCATCAATAAGGGCTTGCTCTAGTAGTCTCGTAAGAGCCCGAATCTGTGGCTTATAACACGTCCTTATGTTTTTCAGGTGTTGTGTATGCCCATAATAGGCTTTGCACCTGGCGATCAATTTAGCTACTATGTCTCATCTCTTCCTGGGAGGAAGAGTGAGCCGTAGCGTGTTCACGGTAGCGAGGTAGGGTCTATGATGGACTCCGTATAATTAGAATGCTGCTATATATGATGCGACCAGGGGAGGCGTTCTCTTCCGAGTTTCAAAAGCACGACACGCCTTTCTTTTCTGAATTTTTAAACTCCTCTGATTAAGCTGAATAAGCCGTGAGTGACGGTTACAGCAGGTTCGATCGCTACAAAGAGGGGTTCTGTATTGACTTCCTCCGAGGAACTCCGGTGGTAGAGTGAAGGAACAAATCGAGTTTGATCCGACGAGACGACTCCTATGAGCCAAAGACCGGCTATCAATGTAAATCGGTTCACGAGTCACTGTCAATCTGGTAATAGCTATACATGAATTACGGTAAAGAACAATAGGTCCCTCGAAAGACTGCCCCGCCCTTTCTTAGTTAGGTCCTAGCTTTCTTTTGCTTTTGTCCCTAGGCACACTACATCCCTCACAGTTATATTCACTTCTTTACTTCCTGGTTGTACGTCTTCGATTCGTTCGAGAATATACTCCCTCCCTTCTTCCACTCCTCCGTGTAACTAGCAATTCAGTCACGTAAACAACATCTTCCAATTGTTGACATTATTTGGTATTATGCTCAAAGAGAGAAGATTCTTTTTCTTGTTACCAAAGCGGATCAAATCACTACTATCTTCCTTCTAATAAGGAGAGAGAACAAGGGATCTTCTAATAAGAAGAAGAGTAACAAGAGAGATCTTTCTCGATCAATTCCTTTGTTTGCCCCTCATTCTTCTTCGATACGATAATAAGAAACATACTTTTTAGCATTATACGAAACACTAGCGAGTCCGCTGATAGCACTTATCCGGGAAAGTTGTTAGTTGAAGTTGTCCGTTTTCAGTAGGATTCCATTGAGTGGCACCACACGCACTGGGTTCAATCCCTTTCTTTAGGAGGAGCTCATGCTCGAAAGCGCTCACTCCGCTCTACTAGGCTCGTGCTTAGTGTATCGATTATCTTCCTATGGTTCATACATAGTCTCATAGGCGCGTTTTCATTAGGGTAGGGTTACGTGGAAGCACTGTTCCGCACTGAAAGCACTTCTTGTGCAACTAGGCACACACACCATTGGCAAGTAGAAGTAGATAATTGTTTTTCTCTCTGTTGTAGTTCGTAGGAAGAAAAGCAATAGGAGTCAATCAAAGCACATATGGGGAAAGAAGAGCACTTCAAGCCTCTGATTTTGGGAATCCAAAGCAAGAAAGCCGAACATAGGCGTTCCAGCCAGTGAAAGCAACTATAGTATAAACACTATGGGAAGTAGTGGATTTATCCCCTTTCTAGTGCGTAGGAAGAAAATCCCAAGAAAGCAGCACTGAAAGCTAGAACTCAAAGCACAACAAAAGAAAGAGCATCAAGGCAGGCAAACTATTGGAAAGCGGAAAGCAGCTATTAGCACATTCAGGGAATATCAAATCAACTAGTGGCCGGAGAGCAATTCATGGTCGTTCCAGCAAGGGAACTATGAACTTAAGAATTAGAAGTTATGCTCACACACAAGGTAATTTCTGGCTTCTTCTTCTTATGCGAAAGCGAAACAAGTTACAGCGACGAAAGCTACTGCTACAGCACTTCAAGCCTTTAGTAGGCGTGATAGCTACGTGGGGAGGAAAGCCTGAAAGCTGGTGGAACCAGTGAAAGCAACTAGGCACTAACGAGAATCAATCAAAGCAACAGAGCAAAACGCACTGTTCGCTAAAGGCAAACATTTGTATTAGTAATTAGTATAAGTAGTTTAGTGTTTTTTCCCCTTCTTTTAAAGTGGTTCTCCAAACATAGCTCTACGTTTCTGTTTTTTTTGTATTACACCCGCTCTGCGCTCGTTCCTCAATCTGTTCCGTCTCTCTCTCTATGTAGGTCGGAGTTCGTTCTCTGATACCGATCATCTATCTTACCTCACGTTACTGATCGTTGCTAATTGTTAGTGGATCTCTTCTGATCGCCTCACTCTCATCACGTATATCGTTCTGTGATCTGCTCTAGTGATCGTCTCTCTTACCTCACGTTGCTCTATGCTCGTTCGTGTTTTCTCTCTTGGAGCGAAAGCAGCACTGAAAGCTGCAGCACACTATTGAGAAGAAAAGCTAGGGAGCAATTCTAGGAAGCCCTCTTCCAAAAGAGGATATTTCTTCAATAGAATTGGGTAAATTAAAGATGGAGTACATTGTAAAAGAAGGTTATTTCTTAGCACCTAAGAGTTATGCCTTAATAACGGAAGATAACAAAGAGATAATTAAGCACAAGGGTCCTGCTAAAGGCGTAGTCAATATTGACTGGTTTATGTCACAATTCACTGATCCGTCTCGAACTGAGAAGATCTCCTTGAATTCGAAATTCAGAATTGATTGGCATACCCTAAACATAGCACAAATGGACTTTCAATTCAACCTTAAAACAAAAATAGATACAAAAAGAGATCCAGTCTATAAAGACAATGTTTGGGTAGACACACAACCAAAAGATGTAATAGATTTCGGTGGTCTAGAGACCACTATTCTAAAATGTATTCAGGATGAGTATGCTTTGCTTAAAAAGAATGAACAAGAAAATGCTCAGCGTATTGCTAGTCTGGAGTCAGAAATTGCTAAACTGCGTGAAGATATCAAATAAAAATCTCCTACTAAGGATCCGGTGATGCTTACTGAATCCCCAACGGTAGAGCCCCAACCTACTCTGTATAAGCATCCTCCCAAGAAGAAGCCAAAGGCACAAAAGCCACCAAAGCCACCAAAGGCACCAAAGCCACCAAAGGCACAAAAGCCACAAAAGCCACCAAAGGCACTAAAACCACAAAAGCCACAAAAGCCACCAAAGGCACTAAAACCGCCAAATGACACTAGCTAAGAAAGCTACCCTAGATGACTAGCTGATTGAGATCTTCAGGGGACCTACCTCCCCTAAGCATTGTCGTAACCGACATAAACAAAATTGGAACTGCTTGGCAAAGTTTGATAGAGGGTTCAACCCCCTCTCCAATTCGATTTCAAAAAAAAATACCACCTTTAGACGAAAAGTTTACGCGGGTCGTGGACTCTTTGTCCCTTGAGTCTTAGGTTGAACCTTTGTGACGAAACAAGAAGAAGTGGCTGAAAAGCGATAAAGAAGGGGCTGAAGAGCAAAACAAGGTTTCGGGTTTTCAATCATAATGGAATGCTTCCACAAGGGGTTCGATTCACCCAAGCGCAGGGAAAGTTGAATCTGAAATCAGTGGAAGTGAGGCCCAAGGGTGAAAGATTCTTTTGTTCAATGCTCCAAGCTGAATTAGAAAACCAATGACAGAGAGGACTAAGCTGACAGCAGTACCAGGTGATCCCTTTCCTTTAGGTCTTAGGTCTTCCTCCCGAGGTTGACCAGATTGGTTGAAGATTCCTACCCTGACCATGAATTGAATCTTGATAAAATAGCCAAGGATGGAAGGCGATGATGAAAAGAAGCTCAACTCTGGTTCAGAAGAGAGGGGAAAAGAGAACCTTCCATGGTTGTTAGCGGCAGTCTCAGGTTACATTTGAATAGCGGTTCAGTGGAATCCTTATTCTCATCCGCTAGCGGGAAAGAAAAAGAGTTCAAAACCTTCCTTGCGCATGGTTTGACTGGCATTAATTGGAATGAGAAGGAGCGAGAACGTGAACAGATTGGGAGTCACACGGAATTCTCTTCATTTTTCCTTGGGCAGATTCCTCAAAAGGAATGAGAGTCAAGGACTTCGAGTGAAGTGACGCAGAAGATGAAGTCGAGTTTAGTCTCCCGTTCTGATTGAATTTCAAAGATCTCGCTCGCTGTCAAAGCGCATTTTGTGAAGTGTTCTCCTGTCCCTGTCACCTGAGATAAAGTCAACAGGCAACCGTGATCGGAGTCGTGGTTGGGCTGCTGTAGATTGGATTTTTGAGGTCGCTGGTTGGTAAGTCCCTCTGTCATGCCGTCCCTCTCTTGCTTGGGAACGAAATGAGTCTTATTCGTGGATCACCAAGCCTTGCTTTACTTGGTCAACAAGCCGGGTTTGACGTTGATGGAATTTGATTGAACGATTGTGACGAGAATAAGCTTTGTTCGAGAAATGCGCAGTGGACCCTCTTTCCAGACTTCGTAATGGTGAACCTCCCGCGGACTAGGGCATAGTGATCACTGGCCCAAGCAGAGTCGTAAATACAGTCAGTCAAGACTTCAAAGATATTCAAAGATTCACGCATGCGGGCGGTACAGCCGATCATACCGCAACCACGGACACCACTACATGAGGACGGCACATCAACAGGTCTGATTTCGGTGGTTCCGGTTCGTTCACAGACTAAACCAATTATTCCGCCAGTTCCTCTTCAAATAGTGACAAAGCGAGGAAAAGGTCAACATATAGAAGAAAATACGCCTAGTTTGATTGCAGTGCAGGCTTCACCGAAATGAAAATACCAGTGAGCATAGCTAACCGGGGACGAGACAGACGACTTCATCCTTATTTACCGAACTGTCGATTCTCCGATAAATGTCAATGACTTAACTAGGTTTCCTCGTCATTTTCTGTATGGGTGGGTAGCCAATTACTATCCTTTTTCTTATTTCTTATACCAGGAGAGCCCCAAGGAAAAGAGCCTCAGTGATGAAGAGATTGCAAGCTGAATTAGAATCGAAGCCAGCCTGACAAAGACGAACCCAGCAGGAGTAAAGGCTGGGAGAAAAGATCACAAGAGAAAGAAGAGACCTCAACAGCGGAGGTTTCGGAGAAGCTCTCTGAGGACTTGCCTCCACAGGGTTACTTGATGGAGGAAGATTCGAAAAGAGAAGAGCCAAGTGTCCAGACCGAGGAAAAGGAGTGTGGCTCGAAGTATCAAATTTTGGTAATCTGCCCGAAAGGGCGGATTGTAAGATGGTGCTTACACTGCCGCAGGAGTTCATGGCAAAGCCAAATCAAACGGAGACGTTAGAGAAAGCCGTTCCGAAAGCGGCTCCACCCTTCTTGTTGCAATTCTCAATCTCCAAAAATTGAGCAAACAAGAAAATAGAAAATAAAGGAGGCCTTCCATGACTGGGAAGGGGGCAGACTTTATATTCAATTTGGGGTCCCTCTGTCGATACCTTCTGAAGCAGGACGAGGACGGCCAACCTTTTGTGTGGGGCGCATTTTCCTTGGAGTAAATTCGCAGTGTAACTACAGGTGCTATTCGGAAGAGAGCGCGTAAGGTCAGGTGCTCCAGAGGCAGAGGTAAGGACGAGCGTCCCTGAGGTAAGGACGGGGGCCACTTACTTCGAGTCTTCGGCTGACTCCAACCCCGAAGCTTTAACTGAACCTCTATACCCGACAGAGGAATGACAGCGGGAATGGACCTTAGCAACCCCTTCTCCTTCCAAATACGTATATAGATGGAAATGGTTCCCTTCCTTGAGCTGGAATGCATGAGTTGTTAATCCGTATATGAGATTGACCTCCCCTCACTTCCTCATGTAAGTCAATGTTTCACCCCCTCGCTCCTCTCTTAGGACAAATCTCTTTCTCATAACTTCTCTAGAGCGCAAGCCTACCTGACATTCCCTTCTATCATTCGTTCCTGGATAGCTGTGGTGTTCCAAGAGACATATGGAAGATTTCGAAGCCTGCTCCCCTTGTGTGTGATGGGAGGTGAGGCTGTTCAAGGAAGTATCCTTGGGGAAGGCCGGGCAGTCAAGCTTTCGTGGAGAGGGCTTAAGAGAGATTGAGATTCGATTCTTCGACCTTCCACTCTTTGGGAACGAGGCCCCACCCCACTACGAATGAAAAGGAGCGCCATGGGATAGAAAGGGGAACGCAAGACGGAGTCCCTCCAACGCCAGAGCAAAGGAAGGCTAAAGTTGCAGTGTGACGTGATAATGAGGGGTACCCTTATCTTTCTATTGATAGTCATCCCGCCTCAAATAGAGAGGCTATCAGGTTAGAAGGGGAAACCTCTTCCTGCTCATTGACTATTGGAAGAACTTTCAAATGGGACAGGTGATGAGGGAAGACCTTCTATCTTAGACAAGAAAATGTAAAGAATACAGATAAGGAAAGCAGTCAATCCTGCCCTTCGAGCCAGCTTTGCGCCTGGACCTGGATGACATTCAATATCATGTACCCATGTTCCTATACGTATATCGGCTAATGGTATGCAATTTCCTATTTGAGAATTCAGATCAAGTATCTCGTATCTATAAGCAGGGGGGCGTGGCCAAGAAGCAGCCAGCTGACTGCCCCCTTCCACTCGGCCTTTCTTCGCTGTGTGAATAAGGTCTTAGTATGGATGGGCATTCTGGGCGGGTCGCAATAAGTCGCTGGTCGAAGGTTTGGACCAATCGCAATTCATCACCATTTTGCCTGCTTCTAATGGATGACTGGCTATTATATAAGTGTTGACCTAAGCCCCCGTGCTGGGGCTCGGCTCCCGAACCGTACGTGAGCTGCCTCGTACGGCTCTTCCTAAGAACTTGAAGCCCTCTCTCTTTAAATAGAAAGAAAAAAAAATGCATCAAAAAACACTTTTTCAAAAAGCCTTCGCCCTCCTATTCAACGGGGCTATTAGAGAAGCTGCTTCGTTCCTTGACTTCTTTGCTCAGTCAAGCTTCCTTGTTCCTTGACTTCTTTGCTCAGTCAAGCTTCCTTGTTCCTTGACTTCTTTGCTCAGTCAAGCTTCCTTGTTCCTTAGTGTAGTCTCGGTCCATAGTTTAAGACTCCGTTCCTTATAGCCTAGTCTATATCCACAGCTGACGGTGACTCCGTACCGACGCCTTTCCCTTTGTAGACGGCTAAGTGACTTCGTAACCTTAAAGTACTTATTTTATTCTTTAAGTTTCATAGGCCTTCGTCGGGCTTTCATCCCTTCGCCTATAGGTATAGCGGCGGCTTGGCTTCGCTATCGCTCATGACTTGACATAGAGTCCGTGTAGTCGTCGGCCTTCCCACCAGAAGGCCTATGATATAGTGGTCGGCCTTTCGAATGCCTCCTTCCTGACTTTTCTGAGAAGCTCTTTACGACTATAAAGGACAGGGGGCTGTTCACCTTTGGAAACTTAGCTACACCGGTCACGACATGTTGTTTGTTGATATTTATTGAGGAGTTTAGCTGACTGAATCCATAAACCTAGAAAGTCACCGTCACAGGTACTTTTTTGACTCTATTCTATAGGTAGGTATAGGTATTGGTGGAGCTTGCGTAATGTAGTTGTAGTTAAGGCTGCATTGAAGTAGCGCTTTTTTTTTGAAGATCTACTGAAGTACCAAAGGCGAACGGGGCTCCCAGGCCGGGACGTCTGGCAGAATGCTTGGCCTCCAGCGCAGGAAGCGACACCCGAAGGGTGAGCTTCTGGCGGTTAGCTTCTAGAACTAGATAATAGGCATTAGGCATTCTGAGCTGGAAGGAGGCAAGCAAATGAAGAGAGGCATTACGGGCCGACTACAAGAAGCAAAGCTTCGTAGACTCGACAAGTCGCTTATAGAATGCCGACTACTACTACTAAGTCAAGACTTTCTTCATTTATCATTTAATATTAAAAGGGGGGAGGGAAGCGAAGCTTAGCGAGCTTTATAAGGCCGACCACTACATAAGCCGCTGGCGGAGAAAGCCCGAAGAGCTTCCCCTCATTCGTTGCTAAGCCAAGGTCCCAGGTCTCCGAGTCAGCCCGCGCTTTTTCGAAGAATCCTGCACCCATGGGCATACGGCCTGGCAGGCCTTCCCTTTCCGCCGGAGCTTCATGGGCGTTGCCCCGTTCCCCAATCAGATGTTTGGATGTGAGCTATACTCCGCGAGGAGCCAAACGGGCGTATGGCCTTGCCTTTTGACCTCTCTTCCCGTGTGACTAGGAATGCTCAGTGACAACCTCTCAATTGTCACCGCCTGGCCTCTCTTGCTACCGCGGTAGCACCTAGTGTGGTCAGCATCAATCGTGTTCGGGCAACGAAGCTTACACTCATTCACATTGGTTCATCCTGCTCTGCCCCGGGCCTTTTGCTCTTCTAACGTAAAAGGTAAGGTGGCCGGCCATTCGTCAAGGCCCAGGAATCCGCTGGACATCTCAGCGGCGGGATTGGATACCCGCATCCGATCGAAGTTCCATTTTTGTGCCCCCCTCCCCTAACATAAAGTAAAGGAGAGCTGTTTTGTTTCTAGGTGGGTCGCTTCGCGCAAGACATTGCTTAGGACCAACGGGTCACACGACAGGTGCACGATCGACTTTGCGCGCTCCATCCTTCGGCCTTTCGCCTATCGGCTTGGCAGGCAAGCTACCTTGATCCGTCTTTGGCTTCGATTCGTTATGCTCAGCAGCTCCAACAAGCCTTAAAGTTAAAGTATCTTGCCGCCAAAAACTCTGCCAAGAAAGCGCTGCTTTACGTTTGATCCTATGTGCCCAGAGAATGCTATGCGTTCTCCACTTTCGGACCTCGCAAAGAGAGAACGTGTTTTTTCCTCTGACTTTCTCTCTCATTCGCGGAGCGAAGAAAGCGGGCTTTGCCCCAGCTACCGCTATCCTTGGGAAACCACAAGAGCTACCGAAGGAAAGGGATGCTGTCTCTCCCTTGGCCTTTGGAGAGGAGAAGGCAGAGAAGAAGCCGTCCTTCGCGCAAGTTTTTTTGCTTCCAGCGCCCTTACTAGTAAAGGGGCTCTTCGACCACGGAGGCATTCTGGTAGGAAGGCCGACCACTACATAAGCCGCCATCAGTCCAGGAGAGAAGCAAGCTACCTTTCTTTGATCCACCTTCCGGGGCAGGGAAGAGAACGAAAATAGGCCGCGGATGGTGGTCGTGGTAGATTCGAGGATCTTACGCGGCGGAGCGAACTCTTCTATCGTGTTGCATTTCCTCTGGCGGCGTAGCTGCACCCCCTCGATCCATCGTACTGGAGCGATCCGAGAAGAACGATTAGGGTCATATTCTATCCTTTCTACAATGCCAATAGACGAAGTGCTTCGTTTCAGATCAATTCTTCGCTGCAATCGCTTCGATCCACCCCCTCGGTGAAAAACCGTAATACGCCCTGAGGAATTCCTACCAGCAGACTTCCCTGTACTCAAAGTGAATTGTCTAAGTGCTCTCCCCTCTTGGCTTTGTCTCATTGTCTATCTCGTAATCATTCGATTCCGTCCGAATTAGCTCCTACTCCTCCTTCTCTTATCCTCTATCTAGCTCGTCGTTGGTCCTTCTGCACTACTCTTGATACGTCACCGTACCTTTTCAATGAAATCTGTGCCTTCGTTGAAAAAGTCTTTTTCGCGGGCTTTTTATGCTTTTCATTCTTTTCGATCTTCTACCCTATGTAGGCTTGCTTCGCATAGGCTACACAAGCTTCGGTGCGGTACACTGAACACCCACTGAATCTCGATAAAGAAAATTAAGTACAAAAGCAATCAATCAACTGAGAGAGACTGCCTCTACGCTAGTATCCGCCCTAGGCTAACAGCTTTCTTCTCTTATGATATTTCTAGTCAGAGGGACTCCTGCTACTTGAAAGCTCGGCATCGAAAGGGAGGAATTATATCTACCGCATCTCTTCTTTTTCTTTGAGACGTCTTGTCAGAGCCTCTTCGTCCGCTGCTATTGATTTCATCCGCATCTCTTGGAGGCTGGGCTAAGGCATTCAAGTCAAGTCGTCAAAGCCTGATCAATCAAATGTCTAGATTGGGTAGGTGTCTGCGTAAGACCAATCTTAGCCGATCTGGGTGAGAGAGAGGTTTATAGCTCGTTCTCCCTCAATTGGGCTAGGCCCTTGCCGATGCCAGATTCTCCTCTGGATGTCGGCTCGTCTTCTCTCTTCTTAAAATGCTTTTTCTGCCCCTTCCTAAGGTAGCTAGCTTGGGATTCTCCTAGGCGGGTGAAGGCAATAAAATTGTTTCATTTGCGTACCACGGGAAAGCTTGGACCTAAACCTAGAGAGTATCGAGAGCTAATAGGGAGCATGGACAGCTTAGACAGCTAATGTACGTGTACTTTCCTAAGAGATAAAGGTATTCTATTTCAGGAGAGGTCTCTCGAGCCTTACTTTCCTGCTTATGTAGCTTAAGGTACCTTTGCTTATTATCTTAGCTAGTCTTCTAACGAAAGGTAGGCCTTTCCTTTATTAGGTAATAAAAGTCGTGTAAGAAAGCTTTAGTTTACCTCTTCACCCTACGAAATGAATTAGCTTTTTTCTGTCTTCGTTGATGGAGGGTATGGGTTTATAGGTCTATCACCACTTCAGCGGTGGCGAAGCTATTGGAGTGGCTTATCGTCTTCTTGGTCTAAGGTCCCTTCCGTAACCAGTTAGAGTAGTAGATTCATTCTGTCCGTCGAGGGCATCAGCGGAATCTTCTTTCGGTTCTAGCTCCTGCCGCAGTAAGTAAGAATTATTCTCCCGATGCAAGTATTTATTTTTTTCTTGACGTCACGAAGGCTAAATTTGCTTGTTGACTTACACCTTACACTTGAATAAAGTAGGAAAGAAATTACGTATAATAATAACTCCCCTAAGGCTTATTCGTCAAAATGACGTTTGCATTTCAAAAAGATAAACCATTTTAGGGAGAACTTATCCTATTTTTTTTATTTTCATTAGGCCATACCCCTGGCCCTATCCTTAGCTTAGCTGTCTTTGGCTTATGCCTTGAGTTAGCTCCTACGGGATACCTAAAAGAAATCCCTTTCGGCTGATTCTCTCCCAGTAGAATCTCAGGTTTTGGCTGATTCTATCTCAGGGGTGGTAAATTCCTAAACTTCTTAGCTTCAGTCTCGCATCAGTCACAGGATCAGAACCCTTTCCTGCTTCCAGTCGAGCGTATACTAACCTTTCTTTCAGTCTTAGGAAAGCTGTAAGCCAACTCCATTCCAAGACTTTTTACTTTCTATATAGTAGAGCCCTATCCCTTCTAAGAGCAGCTAAGCTCCTCCCCTTTTCTTTGTCTTTCAGAAATGTTTTAGTCAGTCAGCTGAAAATACTTGCTTTTCCTCTGTTAATGAAGTTTCGAAAGAAAGAATCAGTCTAACGAAGGAGTCCACTCCTATAAGTGGTTTCAAGGACAGTGACTTACACTGGGGGAAATGAAAAGTCTAACTTCAAAGTCAAATGCGTTAACAGAAATGAGAATAAAGACTCTATTCATTCATCCGAGACAGCTACTAGAGGCGGTCTATCTGATGAGCTTTCTTTCCCGCGTAAGGCTCATCTCTTCCTTCTTTGCTTGGTTCCTGCGCTAACGCCTAAGAAAGAGATGTGGGCTTTCGGGCTAGTGCAGTGCGCTCAACCGCTTCCAGCTACAACTCAACGTACCGGGACCAGAACTAAGCCTTTAGTCGAGCCAGTTTACTTACTCGAATTCTTCCCCTAGGTGAACCACCTTTAGCTTTCGAGAATACAGTGAAAGCAGAAGACTAACTTGAGGATGTCACGTGGAAGCTTTCCTAAATCCATTTGACCGGAGCCTTCCCAAATGAGCATCCTAGCCCAGTAACAATATCTTATCTTCCCTGTTAAAGAAAATCTGATCAATTGAGAAATAGAAATTGATGGCTCGTCTTACCCACTGCTTTTAACAGTGTGCACGTCTTCTGAAGCTATGGAATCCATCTCCATGACACGTGCGGGGTCACGGTGCGTGCTTCTCCCTTTGTACTCTAATGCCATTCCTGAAATCTTTTTTTATAGTGCTTGTCGTGCTTGCAGGTTCGATACTAGAGTGAAGACTTCCCACAGCACGGGATAGAAGCCCGGTGTTCAGGCAGATGACTTGATAGCCAGCCATTAACAGCAGAACACTCTAGTGCCTTAATAAGCTAAGGAGATAGCTGCCGACGACTCCTTCTTTAGTAAGAAACCAGAAGATTCTTTTCTATTGACTTGAACCGGGGAGAGAGAAAGCATAACCTGTCTTTAGAAGCAAGGCAAGCACTGCCGGGAAAGACAACTAATCTAATTGAAAATGGTTTATGACCTGTGTTCAAAACCACCACTACTTTCTTTCCTTCTTCGAAAGCAGAGTGGGAAACTCAACTCGAATCCACATCTGAGATGGCATCAAGCACAAAAGAGATCTAGACAAAGAAGAAGCGAAGGCGCAGGGCATAAGATAACTGGTAGCTCCAATGCTATCAATCGTTAAGCCTTGGAACAATACCGGGCTAAC
The DNA here is from genome assembly GCA_022984855.1 of Dimocarpus longan. Classification (NCBI taxonomy): domain Eukaryota; kingdom Viridiplantae; phylum Streptophyta; class Magnoliopsida; order Sapindales; family Sapindaceae; genus Dimocarpus; species Dimocarpus longan. The sequence continues at coordinate 27,573,415 of CM041014.1, forward strand.
TCAAAAGTCTCTTCCCCCTGAGTTAAGTAGTGAACCCAAGGAAAGCAGGTAATCAGCTAGAATAAGCAGTTTCGGTGTGGAACATCTCTCTTACCCGGACTCTGAACTTCTCTGCTTCACTTCTTTAAAGCGGGAATGGAGAAAAGGTTTCCCTTCAAAGGTTTCCCGTCGATCGGAGCTTGCTTTTCAACTTCATCGATTGACTATTGCACAATACACTCATAAGGCCCCTGAAAAGGGGGTGAAGTTAACTGATTCAATGGTTCCTTACTCTATTGCTTTTTTTCAACTTCATTGATTGACTATTGGCTGGTATTCCATGTCAAAGCAACAAGAGATAGACAAGAGAACAGACTATCTCGTTAAGACCGCTACTAACAGCTATACGACAATAACTCTGTCTATTGCTCCTATAGGTTCTGGGGAATGGCAACTCCGAGAAGACTAAGAGGACTTCCTAATAAATAGGCCAGAGCGGAGGAACCTTTATGATTTATGATAAGGCAATGCAGCGGAGTTGAAGGAAACCTTACTATAATTGGCAACAGCAAAAGCAGAAGCAGATGAGAAAGAGTTCGGATGCTTGCTCAAGATCAGATGAAAAGTCTCGCCCTCAGGAAATAGCTTACACGGGGACTCCTTCAATATGCACTTTTATGTAAAGTGGCTTTAGGTGCATGGTCATTGCCTCAGTAGGTCGATCTATGATGACTCGTGCTGAGCTTACTGGTCGTAGGAAGCTTGTGTCCTTTTTATTTTTGAAGATGGTGATCATAGGACTGCCCTTTATCAATGTAACAGGCTCAGTCTGCTTCTCCCGCTGTTTGTTCGAGAACTTGTCGCTCTTCTTCGAGTTTTTTAGGTTCCTTGGACTCTATCCTATAGTTATAGTAGATTAATACACGATCTGTCCTGGTTGTTATGCCTGTACTTTGATGAGCATATTTTCGCCCAATACGATTCAGTCGATACAGAGTCTCTCCAAGCGGTTTTGTCGAGCAGGGCCTCATTCACTTGATTCATTTGACGAATGCCTAATCCTCCCTTTAGGCGTACAGACATCCTCCCAAGCCAGAATCTTTCATTTTTTGAATCTCGAAAAATTTTTTCACAAAGACTAAAAATTTAGATGTCTGCATGACGTAACATAAGTAGGAAGAGCAAAAAGATAAATGAGTGAATTCCACATCCCGGTATTCCACAGTTCATTATTCATTAGTGTGAGTCAACGGATAAAGCTCCTCAATTGGATGCTACACCTGTGGGAGTTGAGTCAATTACTCTATTCTATGTCTTTCTCTGATATAGCGAACAATAAGGTAACGAAGTTCTGCGAATGACCGGGCAACGTAACTATGATGAAATTACTTCTGTGTTTGGTCTCTTTCTGACACTTGCGCTACCGCTAGCTAGCTTAATGAGGGGAAGTGGCACTAATCTAATTTCGTTCTCATGGCCCATGTCGAAGGGAATAGAATGACAATTCTTTAGGTCTCTGCCTTTGCAAGCGCAGGATTTTCATTAAATAAATAGATGTTTTTAACTTATTCCATAGATAAGAGGTCTATCAATGTAGGAAGAGCGGCTACGACTACGAGAGCAGTAACGGCGCCCTAGCATCCGCCTGCAGCCATAGGATAGACTTGTCGCACTTCATTTCATAACGATGATTGGAACACCTTTTGGGTCTAGCATTAAGATCTCTGCCAATTGGACATTCCCAGTCAACGCTCAGGTCTGGTAGCATGGACAATCGGGCTTGATTAACTCCATTATGTATCTTGCCTGGGCTGCCTGTACTTCTCAAATCGGGAGTGTGCGGCATAGAACCTGTGGCTTTTCCGGAAAAGCCACAGTCTTGAAAATTTTTTATTTCAAGTGCCAGTCTTTACTTCGTCATTCCCATAGGCGCTTGGGGGTTAACGTACCGATTTGGTCGACAAGTACTGGAGCGGAGCGATCCACCATTACTAATAACTACGAGTGAGAACTTCTCTTTTTTTACGTATTTGTCTGTTGCTGTTACAGTCAGCTATCAAAGCTAGATAAAACTCAAGGAATGGTCTTTCCGAACTGGCTTGCTTCCTTGAATGTGCCTTTGGCCTGAGACCGTAGAGGATAATCCTATCATCCTTTGAGTCAGCGCCTTGGCAGCTCTTACGAGTACTCTAGCAGCGGGTATTCCTTCAACAGGAAAGAAAGTCTTTGCCTAGCTAGTAACAGGAGAAGCGAAAGAGCTATCGTCGAAAGCTTCTCGTTTACACCGGTTCTTCTAGCTTCAATCGAGAAAGGAACCTTGAAAAAAGTCTTTCTCCATCAGAGCGGCAGGCATGGAAAAGAGCCTTGGGGTGAGACAGACGGAGGCAGCCGCAGCCCTGTGAGATCCTACCGGTCGTTAAGGACCTATTCCCAACCAGTCAATCAAGGACAGACGGACAGGCTATTTGATCAGTATTTCCCCGTGTAAACGTGTAAAGTAAAGAAAGAGCGCCTGAATCCATCTTATAGAAGGCCATCTTGCTTTTCTTTTTAAGGTGTTGAGACCCCGCTGCTGGAAGCAAAGCATTGGTAGAAGAAAAGCTGCCTTTAACTTTTCAGCGATACTCTTCTCCTGTCACTGATACTCCTGTAACGCACTAGCGCATGCAGCGGAGAAGAGAAACCTCTAGTTGAGAAGTTAACTGCTTTCCTGACCTATTCCTGCAATGTTTTCTTGAAGCTTGATAGAGCACAGGAGCGGAGTAGGTAACGAGTAGCTGTTCTTTCAAGCACTAGCCCTTCTTTCTAGCCGTTCAAGCAAGGCAATTGGTAGGCGGCATAGTGATAGGTTTCAAGATGAATAAGCAGGTGGGGGACGACCAATGAGCCCTCCCTGATAAAGTTCCCAGAGGGAATCCCCTGAGTACATACCCTTATACCCTTGTTTGGTGTGAAGCTGCCTTTAGCAATACAGCTTGTTTTCCGCACCTATGAGTCTGATTGCTTTATCAATCGCCTTATCTTATTTATTCTTTTGAACCTGACTGTCAGGCTAAATGTTTTCATTTTGGCACGTCGAAAGTAGAGCAGCTGAGCTTCCTTTGTATCAGACAAGGCAATTCCCCTTCCTGATACTTTGAAAGAAAGAGTCCCAGATTGGTTAGCAGCTCCTCAGCTTTGAGGAACTCCAGTCGTGTGATTTCCCCCATCTGGATCTCTTTTTGAAAGGTTACATCAAGCGATGTTACCGCCTCTCCTTATTCGAGAAGAAATTGACAAATCAGTTTCGAGGGATGCGCTCAATCAGAGATTCCTTTCTCTGGTAAGAGACCTAAAGTTTAGCAAGCCGGCTACCAGCAGGTAGAACCCTATGATTATAGGGGTATTTCATTTCCACTTTCGTTTGCAAAGGCTACTATCCTGAAATCAAGATCGGATGAGCTCATAATTTCATTTGGTACGGCCAGGTAGAATCATCCATATCGGTACAGCAACGACCCATTTCAAAGCCATGAAAAAAAAAAAACAGGATTCTTTGTCAAAGCATACTTTTTCTTGTCTTGATGATGCCAACATAGACCAAGCATCCTCCTCAACCACACCGCTTGAGCAGCACAACTCGCATCGCAGCTGCAATATACTCAGCTTAAGCAGTAGTTTAATCAGCGGATTAAATCTTTCATGAAAAGGTTCCTTTTCTTTCCAACGTCTTTTAAGAGTGTCGCCGAATTTCGTCAGAGAGTAAGGGCTGGAAAACCGGTGATCAGTAAGCTGGCACTTAGGTCCTCTGCTTCCTCGCCGTGTAAAGAAAGAGTATCAGTAGCTTTGGGTATGGTCCACCTATCTCTTTCAACTTCTTACTTTTATCAGTCTGCTTTCCGGGGTATATATTATCCTTTAAAGAACCATTTCCTTCATCTGTCTACTTCTTTCGACAAGACTCATTCCGAAACCGCTTATTCTCTTTAGGAGAAGATACCCAGTAAGTCAGGTGACCAAAAGGAAGAACGAACAGCTGTTGAGAGTAAAGGAAAGGATATAGGTATTAAGCTATTATCTGGCATTTTGGTTTGATCCTTGTATCTCAAGACTTTCACTTCCATAAATCGCATTGATCCCAGGGTCTAACGCGAGCGGGAGCTGGAGAGAGCGGATAGCCTAAAAAAGAATCTCTGCCTTCCGGCTGATACACAGGTATCAGAAATCTCATAGGAAACAGGAATTGGCGATACGACTAGAGCGAAGTAGCGGTAAGGTTTAGAACTACTAGTCTCAGGCAAGACCCCAGATCTATGCATTGCAAGAGTTCGTTCCTATAGTTGTTTTGGTGGATTAGCCAGTTTTACCCACCTTCTGTGAATGATGTCCAGAAAGAGTTATCAAACAAATTTCTTAGCTTGCAAAATGGTCACAGGCGATACGATTGGATTGCCAGAAGTGAGAGATATTAAAGTGAAGAAAGGCCCATCTTAGGTTGTTCCAACGCGACGGGTAGAGTAAATTCGAGTCTTCCTTCACCGCCTTTGTGGAAGTACTTCTCGATCAAATATCATCTTTTTCAATGGGTGCAGGGTACCTAACCCCCAGACTCGAGACCTTCCTAGCGCATCCATTCTTGTAAGATGATAATTCTGCCGCTTCAAACACTAGAACACTCCTCTACTCCCGATCCCTCTACTTCACCCTCCTTTGAACATACATGGAATTTCCTCTTCTGAGGTAGCAGAAAGGCGAGAAAGACTAATCTTCGAATTCCGCTTGAAAACTAGTCCCGTCCTTGCTTTTCTAAGAAGTTACTATCCCCTCGGGCAAGCATAAGATAAGATTCGTATGAAAGAGATTTCGTTTCACCGTTTGACTCTGTTGACTCTGAAGCTTGATTTCACACTGACAGGTTTGAAGGAAATTTCATTCACTAACCCTTTCTTACTCCCACTACTTCATCACCTGCGACAGCAGGGACGGATACAGGTACTCGCTTACTTGATTGGCTCAAAACCTTACCTTGGAATTTCGCCTGAAAATCGATATTTCGTAGCAGGATTAGAAGAGAAGGTAGTTTGGTGTTAAGGACCCACCCTCCTCCTCTGCTAGCCCTGAAAAAAGAGTATAGTAGCGCTTAGCTTCTTCGCGTACATTATTCCGACGAATAGCTCCGTCCTAACCTCTTTATTTAGTCCTTTCCGTTGAATAATCTCCTTCTTAGATCTGATCTTTCGAGAAAGGAAGTGTAAGATGCACAGCTGCTCTATCTAGCTGTTGGTCTTTCCCCATAAGAATTGTCGGACGACTCCGTGCTCTCACTCATTTATGGAGGGTACAATAGGTTGGAAAACTGCCAATAAAGGTACCCTGTAGTGGATCCGTCTATCTGACCTCGCCCTATGATATGGCTTTCACCAGCCGCGGTTTGATAAAGCTCCCACTGACAAGCAGTCTTCTTTTGCCCACACCCTATGCTATGTCACTGAAGCCCACCGACCAAAATGTACTCCCATTCTCGCACTAGCAATATAAGATTGGCCCAAAAAATGACCAAAAGTCTTCGCTTCGTAAGAGAGCAGTTCTTCATTCACAGAATCAGTATTCGTGTAGGGTCCACCCCTTACGGATTGCGCATGGGCCGCAGAATGCTCGCTGAGGGCAGGCCCTCTTCCCGGTTAGAACAACCTGGTCATCCTATAACGTATATAACGTAGGCCCACACATCTCTAGAGAGAGAAAGGGGACGGAGACTCAGACTATGGGATAGTACAACCCATATCATCCTTTCCGGTGCAGGGGAATGCCTTCCTTCACGCCTGGGCATCTAATGCAACCCCCGAGGAACAGGAAAAAGCCCACCAGATTTAGGGTGTGTCGGAGCTCGCAAAAACGGCTTTGAAGCTCCAAGCAAATCTCCATCACCGTATCACGGTTCACACATTCACCTAAAATCGTTGGGAAAGTCTCTTTCAACCCCTTCTTCGTGAGAGAGGGGTATAAGCCACGAAAAACGATCACCGAGAGTGCTTGCTTAAATGTATAGGTGTGGCTATCGGTCAACAAGACAAGCAGGCATCATAATTCCCATCGCAATTCTCCGCGTTCGTAGCGGAGGTCCATGGCACTAGACCGGTCAAGGGGTGCGAATCAGAGGGATCGAAGAGTCTTCCATTTAGCCTTTCTTCAGGGAGGCCCCTAGGCGGTTCACTTTGAGTAGTGTATGCGCAAGGATTTTGAGTTCATGGTGATGCTTCTTCTTCTTGAAATTCGAAATACAGGGGCCCGCCTATTTCATATTTTGTTCCGTCCTCCTGATAAGAGGACGTTTCCGTACCCCATGACCTGACTCAAGAAAGAAGACTAGCTGAGATCGATCGCCCATGACCTGTCCAGTATTGAGATAGGGTATCGACCGTGAAAAGGAGATCCGTTTTGGCTTTCACTCAATGATAGCTTTCCTTGTCATGTAATAGGTGATCAAAATAAAAAAAGCAAGGATGATCAACCACGTAGTGAGGTGGGCACTCAATACCATATCTATCGACCAATGAATT
>CM041014.1:28180432-28378174 GCA_022984855.1 Dimocarpus longan
TTTTAGCGCATTGTATTGATTAACAAATTTTTTCAAGTATTCTTCCCAACTGCTGATGCTCTGAGGTGAGAAGTTTATGAGTCATGCCCGCTGAATGTCACTAAGTGTAGCTGAGAAGGCGCAGCATTTGGCGAGTTGACTAGTAGTCTGCAAATCCATCTAAACGTTGAAGGCGTCCAAATGGTCATAAAGATTAGAGTTTCGTTGTATTATGGAATGTTAAGGACCTTAAACCTTAAGGGAAGGGGCTCCAATTCTATCTCTAAAGTGAATGGTGTTCTTTCCCTACTTCGACTCTCCTGCTCCTACTCCTAGGTCCCAGGTCAGGCCTCCAACTACTGGACCTTTTAAAGGAGTTGCTCAATTACTGAATCTGGTGCCTCAGATTGTCTGGCTGGGGATTGCTTACCTCGTCTGCTCTTCTTGTTCAAAGGATATTGGTTAGGTACCTTGGGTCTTCTTCTGTGCTCGAGCTCAAGGGAGTGACGGCCTGGTTCATGTCTCCGATCTAACCTGCTTGACCCATCTTCTCTACTTGAGCCTTCATGTTGGTGTCGATGCTCATTTTTGCTTCTCCGGGCTAACACTCTTACATGTCTGTGGCTCATTTCGACCTGTCGATACCTATCATAACTCACCCTTACTCTCAGTTCTGAAGGCTGAGCCACATTCTCATCCTCACGAGCTCACTGAGTATAAGCTCTAGATCTTATGTTTGAGGAATGATTCGATCCTTCTAATGTTAGCAGCTCTCTCTTTCGCTGTTAGGATCTCGATTGGTCTCTGAGGAACCTGAACTTGGGCTTGCACCAGCGTTCTTATAGCATCTGCTATCTATATCATTGTATTCTCTAACCTCTCTTGGTGCTGCTGCAATACTTACACAACATCCGTTCCTTGGGCAGTCCCATCCATATAAGCATTCGAGGTGCCTACACCCAGGTTGGCTAGCAAAGCACCTCGCTAGTGATTTACACCCTCCATTCTATTAGCCATAGCACCAGAACTCCTGGTTGTTCTACCCTTTGCCATGGTAACGATTGATAAAAATTGTAGTTGGGCCCTCCTTCTAGCGCTAAAATGTTAATGTCAAAAACCAATCAACCAGGTTCTTTAAAGCCTAATGCTGCAAAACAATTACAACAATACTAGAAACAGATGAAAAGTGAAGAAGAAAGTAAAGGAAGAACACAAAACAACAAGATTTAGAGTGGTTTGGTCAATTTATACCTACGTCTACTGTTTTCCTTTCACTATTTGAGCGAAGTAACGATAATGTTTACACTCGGTGTTTTTCTCTTGATTTACAATGAAAATCCTCCCCTATTTATAGAGAAGAGGAGATGCTACAATTACATAATAAGTTAAAATAATATGATGATTATATTTAATACTCCTGATATCTGTCAGATCAATTTTGTCAAAGCACAGATTTAGACGCTAAACTCATGCTAGTTAGGTGAGATCTCATTAAATCACGCTGTAATTAGTTTGAAATACCTTTCTCGTCATGCACAGCATGCTTAAAAGATGGTCTGGTCTCACTTTGAACGAGCTGAAGTTGCTGAGGGTAACTGGCAATCTCAGCCTAGCTGTAATATTTGAACTGGTCGTAAGTGAGCTCAACGTCGCTGAAATCATAAAATGCGCGAACTAGGAGTTTGTTTCTCCGAGCTGGCGAATTGGGCCTAGCCTATTGGGCTAGCTTATTGGGCTTTTACCAACCTATTTAGGTGACCCAGAAAATACATATAACAGAATTCAATTTAGGGCAATAATTGACAAGATATATGATGTTATAAACATAACACAAATTTTTTATGAGTTATAAATTTTGAGACAATTAATTAAATGGATTATGGTTTATATTGATGCTAACATGATTAACAACGATAAACTTTAACATAATACAAGGTATGTTGAAAAATTTAATGGAATAAGGTTGCAAGATTAGACATGATTTACCAAACTAGGTATATTCAGATTGATACAAACGCCAGACATTGATACAAATTATGTTACAGTATGGTTGTTTGCACACAAATCCCTTAAGATATATAACATGGGTTAAACTTATACACATGCTAATGATCTTGAGGGGTCCATTAAGCTTACCATTAGCTAAAGCAGTGAACTATTTGAGTCGGGAAGTTGGAGGAATTTTTCTTCAACCATTATGTTTTTAGGTGTCCTAATTATGTGGGGTTGCTTCTTAGGTGTGTTCTTTCAAGGGAAAATGGTATGTGATGGCACTTTTTAATGAAAGTTCATCAGTCTAAAATGTACTTAATAATTTGAGTTTAAATAATATGATAGCCAAAATTAGTAGATGTTGGCCTAATAGTTGGGTTGTAGATAGAGTTCAAAATAGTAGTCCAGATGTTAGGCCAATATCTAAACCAACCCAATCAAAGCCTAAAAGCCCAAAACCAATTGTAATGTTTGGTCAAATCGAACCAGTTTAATGTTGAGGTTAACCAATTAAATGTGAGAATTAACTAATTAAGTGTAGAGACGATGATAAAGAGAATCGATCTCTTGATCTCAAGAGCTATTACAGCTCGACAACAGTCCACTCCTTTCTTATAAAAAGGGAGCAATCAGTGAAGATTGGGGACATTTAGCCATCCTATTGTCACTCTCTCAAAATCTTTACTAATACTCAAATTGTAGTATTCCCTTTCGCTTGACTTCCTAATCTTAACCATGACACAAATAATATTTATTGTATGCTCTACATGAAACTACTTAGTCACAACTTGTTGTATAGCTTATAGTGTTCTTATTTTTTATTGACCTACATTTCTATCTTAAGCATCGGACTGCCTATAATTGGCACTAATATGATGTCAAGATAATCTATCCATTTCTTTGACTTTTTTACGGATTGTTAGATCCTAAGAAGTTAGTAATAAAGTCAAGTCACTACGTCAACATCTATAGAAATTAGCCCATTACAAATAATGCCAAGTATGTGCATTAACCAAAAGATTGATGATGAGATAAATGCTCTTTCTTTAGACATGACCACGGTTCGGTTCGAACCGTGCGGTTCCAACGAACCGTCATTGTAGAACCGGAACCAGAACATAAGGTTCTAGTTCCGATTCGGAACCGAACCGGAACCGTCACTGTAGCGGTTTCGGTTCCGGTTCTGACCCTAAAGGAACTGGAATCGTCGGTTTAAAGAACCGTGGAACTGGAACCGCCTTGAACCGGCGGTTCCGGTTCTTAAATAAATATAAAAAAAAAGAACAAAAAAAATAGAAAAAAACAAGAACCAACCGTTAGGGCCAATTAAACGGTCTAACATGATCAAAAGGGGTGGTCATTATTATAAAATATAAAAGTAGTTTTCGATTTTTTTTTTTTTTTGTGTATAAAAGTAGTTTTCGTTTGTGTATAGATTTATTTTTTTAATTTTAAAATATAGTTTAATATTAATTTTTAAATTTCAAATTGTCGTTTTAAAAAAAGGTTCCAGAACTGGAACCGAAACTGTTATAGAACCGAAACTAGAACCGGAACCAGAACCGTTACAGAACCGATGATTCCAGAATCGAATCGGAACCGATTTATTTCGGTTAAGGTTCCGGTTCTAGCTTTTTTAGAACCGGAATCGAACCGAACCGTGGTCATGTCTATCTTTCTTTCATCTTTTCTCTTTCTTCTTCCTTTCATCTTTCTCTCTCATTTTTGCTCTTATTATATTTGTATTTTGATTCTTAGTTTTTTCTCTTATACTATTTTTATGGAAGAAAAACCATATTTTGGTGTTTATAACTATTGTTTATAGGGAAAATATGAGTTGTTTGAATATACGACTTCTTTTAGAATTATTCTTGTTATTAATGGGTTGGATTTGTAAGATTATTTGAAATAAAGGCCGAAAATAAGAAATTAATAAGAAGAAAAATCGAAACTAATAGAAAAACTTGAGATTTAAAAGAAAGACTCAAAGATTTGAAAACGAAAATCTTTATAGACAAGAAATTTATTAACTCTCATAAGAATGAAAATTTTTTCCTTCAGGAGTTAATAACCTTTTTCCTTCAGGAGTTAATAACCTTTGAGTTTCTTCTTACGAGACTTATCAAGTCTCACATGAAAATCAAGTTTGATGCATGGGTATTGTTGTCAGTGGAACTAGCTACTTTGGTACTACTTGAAACCAAAATTACTAAATAGCTAACATAGACAAAAATAGTAGTGGGTCCACAGGTGCTATAAATGCAACGATCCCTTTCTTTTATTTTACCCTTTACTTTTTATGGTATTTTGGTTCTGAATGGTGTGGCTTGTTCATTGGCAAAATGCTCTAGCTTCGAGAAAGTAAATACTAATATAACATCCAACATTTTTCATATTTTTCGGTGATTGAGTAAAAAATACCTCTAAATATTCTTGATATTTTAAAGTTGTATATATATATATATCTATATATATTAAAATTAAGATAGAGTGAAACATACGCGTAAGTATTTGAATGTGATTCTCTCCTAGCAATTTTTTTCTAGCCTTTTAGTTAGAGATGTTATCACGTGACCTTAAAAACTAATGTATGGTTAAATATATTAGTTTATTTTTCTCTCATGCATAGAAGTGTTCCAGTAAAACTCAATATGCTCTTTTAAAATAATAATAATAATAATCAAGAGACAATTCTCTTCCAACATATTTTTTCCCAGCCTTTTATTAATGTATGATTAAGAGTTATTAACTTAATTTCTCTTTCATGCATGTAAGTGTTTCATTCAAAATTCAAACTCATAATACTCTTTAAAAAATATCAAAGGGAAAAGATAATAGGAAAGAATTCTCACTCCAAGTATTTGATCGTGTGGAGTAATTTTGTGTTAAACTACTATAATTGTTACTTTATATTCATGAATAGCTCTTATAACCAAAAAAAATTTGTCTATTAGGTTGTGACATTCCTTTGTTTATAAATACTTCTTTGTCTTTTAAATTTTGAATGTAGGAGTAGTCTTATATTCTTAATTCACATCTGGATCCCTAACAGTTTGCTTTGTCTGACAAGAACTAAGTTCGATGGAGTGTTAAGTTGCTAGTAATTTGCCCACTGTCAAAATCTGTCTAGTGCACTCAAGATTTCTGGTACAAAGAAGAGAAAAAAAATAAAATGACAGAAAAATATTGCAGATCACATAACCTTAAAAAATAAGGAAGGTTTTACTAACACAATTCTGGCTGCCCAAATAGAAAAGTCTTAGGAAAATATATTATCTCTAATTAGAGAAAGACAATCTTTATTTGGGGAGTAAATCTTGGAGCATATATTATGTTCCTTAATAGCCTTCTACTCTTTTGTTGCAATCAATATTCCAACAGCACATCTTCTGTTGACGAAAAAAAAAAAATTTAATTAAACACCTCAACAACAGAAACTGATAAAACAACAAAAAATGATCAAACATGCACATTTAGGCTAGCAAGCAGCAGTGACAAAATTAAAAGCTCCTCATGGTATGCTTCTTTGTGGTGTATCTTTTACCTTTAAAATGTAAAATTGTGAGAAAAATACGGCCACACAACCATAAAGCTCATGCAATCGTATATAATGGAACTTTCATAAACACATGATTCGCAGTTTAAAATCTCTTTAATCAGATTAATTACACAATAGTTCTAGCTATATATATAGATTTATAAGAGTAGGAAACATTTATATATAAAGTTGCAATAGTGTTAATTAAAAAATAATTCCACCTTTAAAAATATTTGAATTTACATTGACTACTTTTATGTAAGATGTTAATATATCCAAACACTTAATTAAAAATGTTAATCTTAAAGTGTATCAACAAAATTAGATTGTTAAAATATTCCCACAAAATTCATACATAGTATAATTAAACCTTCTATCGATATTATTTCATTAGGTTGAGGTTGGTGTGCAAGATTGAATTAGACTAAGTTGGATAGACATACACTAGGTTAAAGATTATAGTTGAGCTTGAAAGCAATATCCAACCCACTCAAACGTTTTTCCTAAACAAGAATTTATCGTAGTTCGAATCAAGCTAGTTCAATGTTCGTATACCTATTTATTTGAAATTTAATGAGGTTAAGATATATTCAAAAGGCAGAAAGTTTATAGAAATACATGTACGATCCTGCCAAAATTTAAGACTATAGATGAGGAGGAAAAAAGACTAAAAGCAATCCGATTGCACAATTGAATTTAAACAAAATTGAAACAAATATTTCAAGCAGCCTAGTCTAGCAAATTCTTAGAAAGTAAATTACCTCTAGTTAGGAAAGAGTAAAAACACTTACGACTTAGGAGCAGTAAATTTTTAGCAATTGTCATGTTCTTCAACAGCCTACCATTACAGAAACCAATATTTGGACAACTTCTCTGTTGACAAAAATATATAAAAGTTCATTGTTATTGCATGCCATGATCTAGTTGTGATAATGACGATAAAAAAGGTAAATTTAATCAAGTATATAGAACATGATGAATCATCATCACCTTCAATTTCGAAGTCAATCTTCTCGTAAATGGGTGAGACAAGACTCTCAACATACACATCCTCTTCTATGCAATACCTACAATCATTATTGAGGAGGGCATCCACCCTCAATAACTTTTTGTTATGATTTTTTGAATCATAAACTACTATACTTCCATAATCATAGTGTGCCAACATTATTGTTTCAGTGTCTCTCAAATAGCATACCGGTTTAGGCCTATACTGCGAGTGCACTGTAAAAAGTTTTGTCCATGATGTTTCCACTCCATATTCTTTCATCACCCAACATTGTTGGGCCTCTAGATCGCAATGGCTAAAAAAGCAAAGATGGTCACCCAAACGTCCAAGACACCTCAGGCAACATGCAGGTGGTCGCTCCATGTTAGGGAGAGGCAAGGTTTTGAACTTTTCGTCCACCAAATCAATTGCTTTGATCACCTTTGTACCTTTGTAGTTAGCAGAGTCACAACACACCCAATGGATAGCTCCATTGAGTGCTACCCCCTCTGGATAATTAAAAAAATATTTACTTCGAAAAGCTTTATGATCTCTTGTCCAAGAATCCTTTCTCAAAGAATAAACATCGATAACCGTATTCCGAATTGAAACAAATTTATAATCATCGATAGACTCAGCATAACCGAATCCATATACAAAACAGAGATGTTGAAACGGATCTGAAACTTGCTTGTATTCTTTAGTGCAAGGGTTACATACAAATAAGTCTCCACCACATGTAAAGCACAACAAACCATTGCAAGAACCAACGTAGCATGTGTATTTTTCAGGTTGACAAAATTCCCACCCCGGAAGGACGAGCTTCGTTGCAGCAACATTGATAACATCATCATCATCATCAGTACTAGACTTCGTTTCAAGGTCTACGAAGTGAATACTATAACCAAAAGTAACAACGAGTTTCTGTCTTTTGGTTTGAGAGAGATGTATTTTGGCAAATCGAGGGTGAGTTATTAAAGCCATCCAGAGTTTGGATACGCACTTGAATCGACAAAGAGACTTCACTGGTAATCTTGAGAGTATATCCACGATGATATCATCAGGTAGAAAAGTTGACATGGCTTCTGCGAAGTAAAAAGGCTTTCTAGGCGGCAAGTGAAAGTTCTGAGAATGGAGGAGCAAAATTGGTTAGCACAAAAAAAAACGAATACAGCTATTAAAAGGGTTTTAAGGGATTAAATTTCAGGATTCCTTTTTGGGTAAAACCACAACACTAAGCAATCAGTTTCGAGTATTTAACGCAAAAAAGTTATAAATAGTTATAGTGGGAAGTAAATTCAAATACGTCCCAAAATTTGCACTGCAGAGCCACCAAATTGAATCATGTCCTATTATTGTGGCGAAGTGATGGGACTTTTTAGTTATTATAATGTTTTAAAACGATTTCTTTATTAATTATTTGATATTAATTCTTTTTAGGTTCCTATTAATTCGTTACATTATTTGAATGATTTTTCTATTTATTTCCTTTTAGATTTTTATTTCTTTAAATTATTTAATTTATTTCTCTCTTAAAGAATTTATTTTCCAAGAAGTTTTTTTTTTCTTGTAAAAATTAGAATTAATTAGCTATAAATAAGATATTAGTTTAGGGCTCTTGAAAGAATTTTTTGGCTTACTTGGAATTACTTGAATTAGGATTAGGTCATTTTGTGATTTGATTGTGGATTTCTTTTGATTATTCTGAATATTCTTACTTGAAATTGTTTGGACTAAGGTTAGATTAATTCTATGATCTAATTCTAAATGATTAATTAGTCAATTCAATTCTGTAGACTGAGTGGTTATTATCTATCTTATCGTGTGATGTAAGTTAAAGAGATTAGGACTTGTTGTTGTATCAATACCTAGGTTGAGTAAAGTTCCCTAAGAATGATTGATTATAATTTATGGTCCGAAATTAAAATTTACGGATTTCTTAATTGAAGAATTATCCCATATATGATTTGATTAATATATTTATGATTCAAATATAAAATCTAGTTGTTAGATGTTAAATATAAACTCTCTAAAAAAAAGATAAAAATTATAAACACTATTAATTGCACAAAGTCATGTTTGTGATGTACAGTGCAATATAAAACAATACGCTATATGCTTCACACGTTTGTATAGAATTGGATTGAATTTTTTGTACACGCATCAAAATGGAATGAATTGGATGGACCGTATAAGATATAATCCCCTGTTTTGTGCATTTAATTTATTTAATTTAACTTTTATAGATAAAATAATAACTTTTAAAGTTAAAAAAAAACTCATCATGATGGATAATGAAAACTCTAATTACAAAAGAAAAAACGAAACTAGTAAATTGAAACCCACCTGGGTGTGTTTCAATTTGATTGGTGGTTGTACTTTAGACTTAAAGTGGATTGCAGAGGTTACTTGAATCTAGTACAATATTTAAGCCAAAAGATTGATTTCAAAAGTTTATTCTCCCTTATCAAAAAGTTTGCCCTCCCTTATCTCCAATCCATTCATATAAATAGTCAGACCAATCCTACACTTTCAATATCTACCTTACGTAGTAGGTACCACCGTACTGGTACCACATCGTCCTTGCTATATACTTTCTACAGTACATATCATACAAAATATCGAAAATATATTAACTATTGTACTTGCTTACAAAATAGGTGATATCTGTGGCCAATGGCCACTGATTTTAGAAAGCAATTACAAATAGATTGTTACATCTTGTGAACATTACTTTAGTTGCATATATAAAGGGAAATTTTAAAGACATGGTTTGATAAAATTTGAAAATCAACGTCTATATGGTTTTCAAATTAGGTTAAGATTCTCGGCAGGGATTCTTGGCTAATGGTAAGGGTTTTTAGTTTGTTTCGAAATTTATTTTACGAACTTAATAAAAAATTTATAAGGGTTTTTGAATTTTCCTAAAAGGGAAATGACGGATTTGGTTTAAAAGAAACGTAAAATCAATAATGATGACAAAATTGTGACAACAAAATTTTAATGGTTTGAGAATGGATAAAAGCTATTAGTGAATATCCAATGGTTGTCCAATCAATAGTAAAAATAACATTATGTCATTATGTGGTCAATTGTTTCGAGATCTGAAAAGTATTATAGCTATTTAATAATGAACAAATTATAATTTAGCTATTCAATTGAAATGCATTTACAAGTGCAGCAACTGTTTCAACGTTATTGCAATTTACCCTCTTACTATTAGTAAGATTCCGTTACATTTAACAGTAAACAGTACCAAAATAGAAAAAAAATAAAATTACCCTTTGACTGAAGTTGACCAGATATAAAGTCTGGTCAACTCATCAGTCTCTCATTCTGCCATTCTCTCTCTTCCTCTCATCTTTTTCTTCTTCCCTTCTTCTAGTTATTCTTCTTCTGCTATTATTCTTCCTCGGAGTGAACCCGATCTAGGTTCACTCCTATCATGAACCCAGATCTAGATTCTTCAGTACCCAGATCTCTAGGTTCGCAGGAGCCCAAAGATCTGGGTTTATTATAACCCTAACGGGTTCTCAGGAACCTAGATTTCTGGGTTCATCATGAACCCAGAAATCTAATTCATTTTCAGATTTTGTTTTTTAATTTTTTTTCAATTTTCCTTCTGATTATTTAAGTTGAACTAGTGATCTAAATTTTGTTGTTGAATTGGTAATTGTTTGGGTTGATGATTATGTTTAACTGGTGACTTTGGGTGATTTTTTTATGTTGAAGAAAATGATGGATTGAAGTTAGTTTTTTTGGTTAATATTTAACCTTTAATTTTGATTTTTTTTGGTTAATATTGAGATGGATGGTGGAGATCTGGTTAATATTTTTTATTTAAAATATTTGAAAATTTTTAAAATTTATCTTAAAAAATTAAAAATAAGGTTAAAAGATAATTTTGCCCCTTACACAGTTAATTTTAACTGAGAAATACTAACAGCAGGAAGGTAAATTGTAATAATATTGAATCAGTTGTTCCGCCTGTAAATACGTTTTAATTGGGTAGCTAAATTATAATTTGCTCATTTAATAATATTGCACATCCTAAATATAAGGGAGAGTTGTTTTACTAGCACTCTTAATTTAATGGTTTTGAAGATGTTATCAGATTAATAAGTTGAGTTTATGTAGTATATATTTTAGTTTTTCGACAAAATTGTCCTTATATAATATGAAAAAAAAAAAAAATTAGACGTAATCTTATCAATCTCTCTTCTTCAGTTACTTTAAGCTTCTGACATTCTTCTTGAATCTGTGACTCCTACTAAACAATTCCAGCTCTAATCTTGTCAATCTCATCTTTACGAATATACAATCTCTCCTTGTTAGCAATCTCATCTTTACGAATATGTAACCACATATGATAGATTTTGCTAAATATTAATTGGTGTATATTGAGATTTTATAAATATGCAGACATGATCCATATGGATGTTTGTAGTTTATTATGGTACGAAATTATATAAGATATGATTTCAGTATTACTTTTAGATATCATTGAATACAGATCATTAAGATTTTATTTTTATTACTAATATTAAATAATTATATTGGCTAGGTGGAGAGTAAGGACCCACACACATGTATAAAAATCATAAGTCTGTGGATAGGGATTCAATGGAGGTTTGAAGCATGGTGATAAAACTAGAGGAGTCTGTGCCATTATTCGAAAGAAATTTCAGAGAAATTTATACAGATTATAGTTGCGGATTTTTTTTTTTTTTTTAAGTAATAAAGATGATTCATACAAAAGTTTACATCTTTGTTATGAATTTATGATATGAGATTTGAATTTAATTTTATTGTTCAGACATAACTGTGTGTATGAATCATTGAAAACTGTTTTTTTTTATTTACTTAGAAATATTATTTTCAAAAGAATTATATCCACTTACCATTTGTTAACGTTCATTCTTTTATAAAACCAATTTTTCTAGATTTTCGCAGCAAGTTTATGCAGATCATTTCATAGCGTGAAAATGGCGACAAGATGATTGATAGTTTGTATTAGTTTATTATTTCTAATAGATTTGATTTTTTTAATTTGTTTCAAAAATAATTTTACAAATGAAATATTTTTTTAAGATATTTTGTGAATGTTTTATATATTCAATGCATCGATCCAACATGAAAAACCTACAGGTTTTTGATTTGTTCAAATTAAATTTACAAGAAAACCATAAGATTTATGAGAATTTTCTATAAAAGGATTTCAGTATATCCAGTTTTTATTTAGAAATACAGGAGTCGGGATGGATCTCATCAAACATCACCTTAAAAAGCAATGGATTAAGCTTTATTAACTTAATTTCTTCCATGTAAGTGTTTCATTCAAACTCAAAATACTCTTCAAAAATAATCAAAAGAAAAAAAAAATGTTAGGAAAGAATTCTCAATATGAGTATTCAATCATGTGGAGTAATTGTGTTAAACTATCATAACTGTTGCTTGATATCGGTGAATAGCCCTTTTAACCAAAAAAAATAAAAAGTCTACTAGGTTGTTACGTTCCTTTGTTTATAAATACTTCTCTGTCTTTTATATTTTGAATGTAGGAGTAGTCTCATATTCTTAGTTCATATATCTGGGACTCCCTAACAGTTTGCTTTGTCTGACAAGAACTAAGTTTGATGGAGTGTTAAGTTGCTAGTAAATTGTCCACAGTCAAAATCTTCTGGTGCACTCAAGATTTCTGATACAAAGAAGAGAAAAGAAAATGACAGAAAGATATTGCTAATATCACATATAACCTTAAATAAAGAAGGTTTTAATTACTAACATAATTCTGGCTGCCCAAATAGAAAAGTCTTAGAAAAATATATTATCTCTAATTAGAGAAAGACAACCTTTATTTGGAGAGTAAATCTTGGAGCTAGCATATTATATATGTTTCCCAATAGCCTTCTACTCTTTCGTTGCTTCAATATTCCAACAGCACATTTTCTGTTGACAAAGAAAAATAATATTAATTAATAAATGATAAACATCTCAACAACAGAAGCTGATAAAACAAGAAAAAAAATTATCGAACATGTGCTTCTTTGTATTGTATTTTTTTACCTTTAAAATGTAAAACTGTGAGAAAAATTCGATCACACAACCATAAAGCTCATGCAATCGTATATAATGGAACTTTCATAAACACAATCTTCTCAGTTAAAAATCTCTTTAATCAGATTAATTAGACAATAGTTCTAGCTATATATATACATAGATTTATAAGACTAGGAAACATTTATATATAAAGTTGCAATGGTGTAATTAAAAATAATTTTACCTTTAAAAACATTTGAAATTACATTGACTATTTTTTTGTTAGATGTTAAGATATCCAAACACTTGATTAAAACTGTTAACCTTAAAGTATAAAAACAAAATCAGATTGTTAAAATATTCTCACAAAATTCATACATAGTATAATTAAAACTTTTATTGATATTATTTCATTCGGTCGTGGTTAGTATGCTAGATTGAATTAGATTAAGCTGGATAGAAATATACTAGGTTAGAGATTATAGTTGAGTTTGAAAGCAATATCCAACCCGCTCAAATGTTTTTCTTGAACAAGAATTTATCATAGTTCGACTCAAGCTAGTTTAACATTTGTATATCTATTTATTTGAAATTTAATAAGGTTGAGATATACATAAAAGGTAGAAAGTTTATAGAAGTACATGTACGATCTTGCCAAAAATTGAAAACTATAAAAATACTAAAAGAAATCCGATTACATAATCTAATTTAAACAAAATTGAAACAAATATTTCAAAGCATCTCAGTCTGGCAAATTCTAGAAACTAAATTACCTCTGGTTAGAGAAAGAGTAAAAACACTTACGAGCAGTAAATCTTGTAGCAATTGTCATGTTCTTCAATAGCCTACCATTACAGAAACCAATATTTGGACAACTTCTCTGTTGACAAAAATATATAAGCCCATTGTTATTGCATGCCTTGATTTAGTTGTGCTAATGATAATAAAAAAAGTAAATTAAATCAAGTATATAGAAGAAGATGAATTATCATCACCTTCAATTTCGAAATCAATCTTCTTGTAAACGGGCGAGACAAGACTCTCAACATATGCGTTGTCTTTAATGCTATACCAACCATCATAATTGAGGAGGGCATCCACCCTCAATACCTTTTTGTTATGATTTTTTGAATCATAAACTACTATACTTTTATAATCATACAACATTATTGTTTCAGTCTCTCTCAAATAGCATAACGGTTTAAACCAACACTGCAAGTGCACCTTAAAATGTTTTGTCCATGATGTTTCCACTCCATATTCTTTCATCACCCAACACTGTTGGGCCGTTGGATCGCAATAGTTAAAAAAGCAAAGATGGTCACCCAAACGTCCAAGACACCTCTCGCAACATGCAGCTGATCTCTCCATGTTAGGGAGAGGCAAGGTTTTGAACTTTTCGTCCACCAAATCAAATGCTTTGATCACCTTTGGACCTTCAAAGTCAGCAGAGTCACAACACAACCAATGGATAGCTCCATTGAGTGCTACCCCCTCTGCATAATTAAAAAAACAGTTACTTTGAAAAGCTTTATGATCCCTTATCCAAGAATCTTTTCTCAAAGAATAGACATTGAAAACCTTATTCCAATTTGAAACGTAAACAAATTTATAATCATGGATAGACTCAGCATAACCAAAACCATATCCAAAACACTGATCTTGAAGCGGATCAGAAACTTGCTTGTATTCTTTAGTGTAAGGATTACATACAAATAACCCTCCAACACATGCAAAGCACAACAAACCATTGCACGAACTAACGTAACGTATGTATTCTTCAGGTTGACAAAATTCCCACCCTGGAAAGACAAGCTTCGTTGTAGCAACATCGATGACATCATTATCATCATCAGTACTAGACATGGTTTCAAGGTCAACAGAGTAAATAGTAGAATCAAAAGAAAGAATGAGTTTCTGTCTTTTGGTTTGGGAGAGATGTATTTTGGCAAACCGGGGGTGGGTGATTAAAGCCAACCAGAGCTTGGATACGCACTTGAATCGACAAAGAGACTTTACTGGTAATCTCGATAGTATATCCACGATGATATCATTAGGTAGAAAAGTTGACATGGCTTCTGCGAAGTAAAAAGGCTTTCTAGGCAGCAAGTGAAGTTCTGAGAATGGAGAAGCAAAATCGTTGACAAAAAAAATAAAACGAATACAGCTATTAAAAAGGGTTTTAAGGGCCTGAATTTGAGGATTCCTTTTTGGGCAAAACAACTGCACTAAGTAACCAGTTTTAAGTATTTAGTGCATAAAAGTTATAGAAAGTTATATATGGAAGTAAATACAAATACGTCCCAAAATTTGTATTGCAGAAACACCAAATAGATTATGTTTATTGTGGTGAAGTGATGAGACTTTTAAAATATTATCATATTTTAAAATTATTTCTTTGTTAATTATTTGATATTAATTTCATTTAGGTTTTTATTCCTTTTAAGTTATTTGAATTGTTTCCCTTTTAGGTTTTGAATTTATTTCCTTATAAGATTTTATTTCTTTAATTTATTTTTTAAATTTTAAGATTCTATTTCCTAATAAATTTGTTTCCTATAAATATTAGGACTAGTTAGTTATAACGAAGATTATTTTAGGGTTGTTGGAAGAATCTTTTGGCTTGTTTGAGATTGCTTGAGCCAGGATTAGAAAGTTCACAGTGGAGGATTCTCCTAAACTCAAGAGAGGACTCGGAATGGATCCCATCAAACATCACCTTGTAAAGCAATCTATGATTAAGAATTATTAACTTAATTTATTGCATGTAAGTGTTTCATTCAAACTCGTAATACTATTTAAAAAAGATCGAAAGAAAAAAAATGTTAGGAAAGAATTCTCAATCAAAGTATTCAATCATGTGAAGTAATTGTGTTAAACTATCATATATAACTGTTGCTTTATATAGGTGAACAGCCCTTTTAACCGAAAAAAAAAAAGTCTGCTAGGTTGTTACGTTCCTTAGTTTGTAAATACTTTTGTCTTTTATATTTTGAATGTCAGAGTAGTCTCATATTCTTAGTTCATATATCTGGGACTCTCTAACAGTTTGCTTTGTCTGACAAGAACTAAGTCTTATGGAGTGTTAAGTTGCCAGTAAATTGCCCACTGTCAAAATCTGTCTAGTGCACTAAAGATTTCTGGTACAAAGAAGAGAAAAGAAAATGACAGAAAGATGTTTCCAATATCACATATAAACTTAAATAATGAAGGTTTTACTAACACAATTCTGGCCGCCCAAATAGAAAAATCTTAGAAAAATATATTATCTCCAACTAGAGAAAGAGAAAACTTTATTTGGAGAGTACATCTTGGAGCTAGCATATTATATATATTCCTCAATAGCCTTCCAACTCTTTTAGTGCAATCATCATTCCACCAGCACATTTTCTGTTGACAAATAAAAAAAATAACTAATAAAAGATAATCATCGCAACAACAGAAACTGATAAAAAAAAAAAAATTATCAAACATGTACATTTAGGCTAGCAAGCAGCAGTGACAAAATTAAAAGCTCCTCGTGGTATGCTTCTTTGTGGTGTATTTTTTACCTTTAGAATGTAGAACTGTGAGAAAAATATGATCCCACAACCATAAAGCTCATTCAATCTTATAGAATGGAACTTTCATAAACACATGCATCACAGTTTAAAATCTCTTTAGTCAGATTAATAAGACAAGAGTACTTCTAGCTATATATATATATAGATTTATAACTAGGAAAAATTTATATATAAAGTTGCAATAGCGTTAATTAAAACTATTTCCACCTTTAAAAACATTTGAATTTATATTGACTACTTTTTGTAAGAAGTTAAGATGTCCAAACACATAAATAAAACTGTTAATCTTAAAGTATATTAACAAAATCAGATTGTTAAAATATTCTCACAAAATTCATACACATTATAGTTATAACTTTTATTGATATTATTCCATTAGATTATGGTTTTGGGGTGCATCATTGAATTAGATTGAGTTGGATAGAATATATACTGGGTTAGAGTATAGTTGAGTTTGAAAGCAATATCTAACCTGCTCAAACTTTTTTTTGATCAATAAGAATTTATCGTAGTTCAACCCAAGCTAATTCAATGTTTGTACGTATACTTATTTATTTGAAATTTAATGAGGTTGAGATATATTCAAAAGGCAGAAAGTTTATAGAAGTACATATACGATCTCACCAAAAATCTAAGATTGTAGGTGATGAAATAAGAAATTAATCTGATCACATAATCTAATTTAAACAAAATTGAAACAAATATTTCAAGCAACCTAGTCTAGCAAATTCTTAGAAAATAAATTACCTCTGGTTAGAGGAAGAGTAAAAACACTTACGAGCAGTAAATCTTGTAGCAATTGTCATGTTCTTCAACAGCCTACCATCACTGAAACCAATATTTGGACAACTTCTCTGTTGACAAAAATATATAAAAGTCCATTGTTACTGCATGTCATGATCTAGTTGTCAAAATGACGATAAAAGAGGTAAATTAAATCAAGTGTATATAAAACAATGAATTATCATCACCTTTAATTTTGAAATCAATCTTCTTGTAAATGGGTGAGACAAGACTCTCAACATATACCTCCCGTTCTATGCCATACCAAAATTTATTATCGAGGGCATCCACCATCAATAACTTTTGTTACGATTTTTTTAAGCACAAACTTCTATACCTACATAATCAAAATGTACCAACATTATTATTTCAGTGTCTCTCAAATAGCATAACGGTTTAAGCCTATACTGCGAGTGCACCGTAAAAAGTTTAGTCCGTGATGTTGCCACTCCATATTCTTTCATCACCCCACATTGTTGGGCCTCAAGTTCAGTACTGTTAAAAAAGCAAAGATGGTCATCCAAACGTCCAAGACACCAGTCATAACATGCAGGTAGCTTCATGTTAGGAAAAGGCAAGATTTTGAACTTTTCATCCACCAAATCAAATGCTATGATCACCTTTGGACCATCATAGTCAGCAGAGTGTCGATCACAACATACCCAATGGATAGCTCCATTGGGAGCTACCTCATCTCCTTGATGTAAAAAATTGGCGCTTAGAGAAATTTTATAACTTCTCCAAGAATCTTTTCTCAAAGAATAGACATCCATAACCTTATCCCGAATTGAAACAAATTTATAATCATCGATCGACTCAGCATAACCGAAACCATATGTATAATAGGGATGTTGAAGCGGCGGATGTATAAGCTATCTATATCATTGTATTCTCCAACCTTTTTTGGTGCTGCTGCAATACCTACACAACATCTGTTCCTTGGGCAGTCTCATCCATATGAGCATTCAAGGTGCCTGCACCTAGCTTGGCTAGCAAAGCACCTCACTGGTGATTCACACCCTCCATTCTATCAGCTATAACACTAGAACTCCTGGTTGTTTTACCCTTTGTCATGGTAACGATCGATAAAAACTGCAGTTAGGCCCTCCTTTTAGCGCCAAAATGTTAACGTCAAAAACCAGTCAACCAGGTTCTTTAAAGTCTAATACTGCAAAACAATCACAACAATACCAGAAACAGATGAAAAGTGAAAAAGAAAGCAAAGGAAGAACATAAAACAATAAGATTTAAAGTTGTTAGGCCAATTTATACCTACGTCCACTGTTTTTCTCTCATTATTTGGGCGGAGTAACGACAATGTTTACACTCGATGTTTCTCACTTGATTTACAATGAAAATTCTCTCATATTTATAGAGAAGAGGAGATGCTACAGTTATATAATAAGTTAAAATAATATAATGATTATATTTAATGCTCATGATATCTGTCAGATCAACTTTATCAAAGTACGGATTTAGACGCTAAACTCATGCTGGTTAGGTGAGATCTCCTTAAATCACATTACAATTAATCTGAAACAACTTTCTTATCATGCACAGCGCTTAAAAGCTAGTCCAGTCTCACTTTGAGCAAGCTGAAGCTGCTGAGGGTAACTAGCGATCTCAACCTAGCGATAATATTCGAACTGGTCGTAGGTGAGCTCAACGTCGCTGAAATCATGAAACTCGCGAACTAGGAGTTTGTTTCTCCGAGCTGGCAGATTAGGTCTGGCCTATTGGGTAAGTTTATTGGGCTTTTATCAACTCATTTAGGTGATTCAGAAAATACATATAACAACATTCAATTTAGCGCAGTAATTGACAAGATATATGATGTTATAAACACAACACAAATTTTTTGTGAGTTATAAATTTTGAGACAATTAATTAAATGGGTATGATTTATATTGATGCTAACATGGTTAACAACGATAAACTTTAACATAATACAAGGTACGTTGAAAAATTTAATGGAATAAGATTGCAAGATTAGACATGATTTACCAAACTAGGTATATTCAGATTGATACAAACGCGAGACATTGATACAAATTATGTTACAATATGGTTGTTTACACACAAATCCCCTAAGATATATAACATGGGTTAAACTTATACACATGCTAACGATCTTGAGGGGTCCACTAAGCTTACCATTAGTTAAAGCAGCAAACTATTTGAGTCGGGAAGTTGGAGGAATTTTTCTTCAACCATTATGTTTTTAGGTGTCCTAATTATGTGGGGTTGCTTCTTGGGTGTGTTCTTTCAATGGAAAATGGTATGTGATGACACTTTTTAATGAAAGTTTGCCAGTTTAGAATGTACTTAATAATTTGAGTTTAAATAATGTGATAGCCAAAATCAGTAGATATTGGCCTAATAGTTGGGTTGTAGATAGAGTTCAAAATAGCAATCTAGATGTTAGACCAATATCTAAACCAACCTAATTGAAGCCTAAAAGCCCTAAAGCAATTGTAATGTTTGGTCAAATTTGACCAATTTAATGTTGAGGTTGACCAATTAAATGTGAGAATTAACTAATTAAGTGTAGAGACGAGGATAAAGAGAATCGATCTCTTGATCTCAAGAGCTATTACAGCTCTACAACAGTCCACTCCTTTCTTATAAAAGGGAGCAACTAGTGAAGATCAGGGACATTTAGCCACCCTATTGTCACTCTCTCAAAATATCTACTAATACTCAATATGTAGTATTCCCTTTCGCTCCACTTCCTAATCTTAACCATGACACTAACAGTATCTATTGTATGCTCTACATGAAAGTACTTAGTCACAACTTGTTGTATAGCTTATAGTGTTCTTATTTTTTGTCAATCTACATTTCTAACTTAAGCATCAGATTGCCTATGATTGGCACTAATCTAACGTCAAGATAATCTATCCATTTTTTGACTCTTTTACGAATTGCTAGATCCTAAGAAGCTAGTAGTAAAGTCAAGTTACTACGTCAACATTTATAGAAATTAGCCCATTACAAATAATGCCAAGTATGTGCATTAACCAAAAGATTGATGATCAGATAAATGCTCTTTCTTCATCTTTTCTCTTTCATCTTCCTTTCATCTTTCTGATACGTGTCTACTTCTCTGTTTGCATTTAATAATTTTGTTAGAGTTGAATTAGTCAAAAATAAGTTAAGTAGGTCTAGATTTTAGGAAATGATTGTTATCTTTCTTACTTTTGCTAAACAATACATATGTTGTGGGATTTTTATGTATATAAATCATTTTGAATAAAGAAGAGAGGTATGGATTTTCTTAATTAAAAAAAAAAAAAGTTACACTCTTTTGTTGGAGGTGCAGGGCTCCCTCGAATGATCCTGAAGTATTATTATTAGTTGTGTCTTTTAAATTCACAATAGACAGAACAAGAAATAATCCATCTAGCTCGACTGTACCATAGTGGTATCAGAGCTTGGCAATGGATAAAAGGGTGGAAGATTTGGAGAAAGCTGCGGAGTCATGTATAGGACAGGGAGAGCTTATTCGACAGATGACAGAAACCCTTAATTGGCTGAGTCTTAGGATGGAAGAAATAGCAAGTAAAACCGATGAGTTAGCTGTGAATTCCTTGGCACAGAAGCGGACAACTGATGGAGTGGAAACCTCAGCAGCACAGAGTCACACACCAAGTGTTCGATAGAATGTTGGAGATGGCCAAGCGAACCAGTCCTCTAATTTATATATGCCAAAGACAGTGAAGATTGATTTTCCTTGCTTTGATGGCCAGAGTGATCCTATTGTTTAGCTATTCAAAGCTGAACAATTCTTCCAATTGCATAATATTCCGGCAATAGACCGTGTTGCACTTGCTTCATTTCATTTGGAAGGAGATGCTCACCTATGGTACCAATTGTTACAACAGGAGGCAACAACTATCTTATGGGAAGATTTTAAAGAAGGAATGAATTCAAGATATGGGCCAAACCAGTATCTTGATTTCTTTGGCGAGCTCACACGATTACAACAAACGGGATCTGTCCAAGACTACCAAGATCAGTTTAAGAAGATATTAGCCAAGGCTGGACCATTGGAACAATCCAGACAAGTCAGTTGTTTTATGGGAGGACTTAAAGACTCGATTCGCACATATGTCAAAGCCAACAAACCTCGCACGTTGACATCAGCCATTGGACTCGCCCGACTCTATGAAGCAGGAGACTTAGCTCAACGCAAGTCTAATCCACTGCTTGCTCGATCCACCATGCCACCACATGCCAGTCTTAATAACACTCCCATCAAGAGGATGACTTCGGAATAGCTAAATGAACGAAGACGAAAAGGTCTTTGTTTTAAGTGTAATGAGAAGTTCGGGCCTGGACATATGTGCAAGAAACTCTTCATGATACAAGCCACCTTAGACGATAGTGATAGTGATGTAGAGATGGAAGATGAGGGAGTCTCAGAAGGCCAATTGCTGGGAATTTCGTTACATGCGATTGTTCGAATCCGTGATCCAAACACTATGAGAGCGAATGGTTGAGAGTGAATGGTTCTCTTGGTCATCAGCCTGTGACAGCCTTTATTGATTCTGGAAGCACCTACAATTTTGTGAATGAACAATTGGCAAGGAATATTGGCCTATAGCCTATACCTAAAGGACATTTAGAGGTAATGGTGGCTTCAGGGGAGAGGTTGGAAAGTCCTGGTAAATGCAATCAAACTCCTCTAATTCTTCAAGGTCACTCAATTTTAGTTGACTTTTATTTGCTTCCTTTGGAGGGTTGTGATGTGGTTTTAGGGGCTCAATGGCTAAGCATACTTGGACCAATTAAATGGGATTTTTCTCAATTAAGTATGAGTTTTGAGCTTGGGGACAAATTAATTATGTTACGTGGTCTAAAAAATACTGAGAACAAAGAAATCAATTGTCAAGAGTTGCAACGTACTGCTAGGAAGACAAAGGGAATTTTTTTTTTTCAGCTGCTACCTCTCATAGGATCGCATCCTATCCAGCCAAACATGCAACCAGAAGTGTAAGAGATCCTCCAACGGTATACCAAAATCCTGAATAAACCAAAAAACTTGCCTCCCAACCGTTCATGTGATCATAAAATTCCAATTCAGCCTGGTTAAGGTCCAATTTCTATCAAGCCTTATCGTTATCCTCATTTTCAGAAGACGAAAATAGAAAGGTTGGTGATTGAAATGCTTGAAGTAGGAATAATTCACCATAGCAGTAGTCCATATTCATCACCAGTGATCTTAGTAAAGAAACCAGATGGATCTTGGAGATTTTGTATAGACTATAGAGCCTTAAACTAGATAACAATTAAAGATAAGTTTCCCATCCCAGTCATCGATGAATTATTAGATGAACTCTATGGTGCACAGGTGTTTTCCAAACTGGACTTGCGATCAGGTTACCATCAAATTCGTATGAGCTCCCAAGATGTAGAAAAAACAGCTTTCAGAACTCACCAAGGTCATTACGAATTTCTGGTGATGCCGTTTGGCCTCACGAATGCACCATCCACCTTCCAAGCGCTCATGAATGAGGTATTCAAGAATCAATTGAGGAAATTTGTATTAGTTTTTTTTTTTTTTGATGATATATTGATATATAGTAAATCTTGGGAGGAGCACTTGAGACATTTGGAAATTGTTTTTTCAATCTTGGAAAAACAAGGGTTGTATGTAAAATTAGAAAAATGTCAGTTTGGCCAAAGGGAAGTTAAGTACCTAGGTCATCTAATCTCTAGTGCAAGAGTAGCAGTAGATCCAAAGAAAATCAATGTAATGCTCAACTGGCCTAGGCCTCAAACTTCAAAAGCACTACGAGGCTTCTTGGGACTCACAGGGTATTATCGTAAATTTATTCAAGGCTATGGCAAGCTTACTGGTCCATTAACCAGATTATTGAAGAAGGATTCATTCAAGTGGGATGAAACGGTAGAGACAGCTTTTGCAAGACTTAAAGGAGCAATGACCCAATCTCCTATGCTACCTTTGCCTGACTTCTCAAAAGAGTTCATTGTGGAGTGTGATGCCTCTGGGTCAGAAGTTGGAGCCGTGTTGATGCAAGAGCGACCGATTGCTTTTTTCAATCATGCACTCAAAGGGAAGCATCTTCTTCTCTCAACCTATGAAAAAGAGATCTTAGCTTTGGTCTTGGCTGTTCAGAAATGGCGTCCCTACTTATTAGGCAGAAGGTTTACAGTGCGCACGGATCATCAAAGTTGGAAGCACCTCTAGACACAAAAAATCACCACCGTTGCTCAACAAAGATGGTTGTATAAGTTGATGGGTTTCGATTTTAGGGTGGAATACAAAAGTGGAAGGGAAAATGTCGTGGCAGATGCTCTATCAAGAAGAGATGGGAGGATAAAAGAAGAACTTTATGCAATATCTCAACCAATACCAGAATGGATTCAAGCCATCTAAGAAGGTATTCGAGAAAGCCCAGAATTGCAAGAATTAGTACAGAGAGTCAGAGATGGAGAAGCCGTGGGACCTTGGAAATTTCAAAATGACATTCTGTTTTTCAAAAACATGATTTATTTGGCGGCAAGCTCCTCTTTAATTCCCACCATCATTGATTAATTTCATGGGAGTACACATGAAGGTTTCCTTAAAACTCTACAAACGGTTCGGTCCAATTTCTATTGGTTAGGAATGAGACAGGAAATAAGGAACTTCATCAAGAAATGTGATGTTTGTCAACGACACAAAGCGGAACAATTAACACCAACTGGTCTCTTACAACCTCTGCCAATACCACAACAAATATGAGAAGATATTGCTATGGATTTCATTGATGGATTACTACTTTCTAATGGTAAATCAACTATTTTTGTTGTTGTCGATAGACTTTCGAAATACGCTCACTTTATTGCGATTTCTCATCCTTACACAGCTCTAATAGCTGCGAGAATATTTTTTGATAATATATTTAAGCTGTATGGATTGCCTCGATCAATTGTGTGAGATAGAGACTCTACATTCACAAGTTTGTTTTGGCAAGAGTTGTTTCGACTCAATGGTACTACCTTTAACTTTAGTTCTAGTTATCATCTGCAAACGGATGGTCAGACTGAAGTTGTGAATCGAACCTTGGAAATGTACTTGCGGTGCTTTACTAGTTCACAACCAAAATCTTGGACAAGGTGGCTGACTTGGGCGGAATATTGCTACAACACCAGTTAGCATTCAGCAATTAAGCAAACACTTTTTGAGGTGGTTTATGGCAGGCATCCGCCTACTGTTAACATATGTTCCTGGTACTGCAAGAGTGGCAACAGTAGAAGAAGAGCTCAAGGATAGAGATTGGATCATCAAAGCTGCTAAGAGAGGTATTCAGGAAGCTCAAGCCAGAATGAAGAGGATTTATGACTCCAAGCATAGAGAGAGGGAATTTTTGGTGGGTGACATGGTGCATCTTAAATTACAGCCTTATCGTCAGTTGTCAGTAGCTATGAGGAAAAACTTGAAGCTTTCAGTGAAATACTATGGGCCTTTTAAAGTTTTGCAGAGGATAGGTAAGGTGGCTTATAAGTTGGAGTTGCCTGTCTCTTCAAAAATTCACCCTGTCTTTCATGTTTCGTCATTAAAGAAAAAGGTGGGAGAGTAAGTGGTGCAAATGCAACTGCCAATTGTGGACTCAATAGAAGAAACTTTAGTTTCCATTCCCCAAGCCATCTTGGATCGAAGAGTTCGAAAGGGAAAGCAAGAAGTTTTGATTCATTGGCATGGTTTATCTCCAGCTAAAGCCACTTGAGAGAACCGGGATTTTGTCAAGAGTCAATTTCCAAATATTAGCCTTGAGGACAAGGCTGAATTTTAAGAGGGGAAGGAGTTGATACGTGTCTACTTCTCTGTTTGCATTTAATAATTTTGTTAGAGTTGAATTAGTCAAAAATAAGTTAAGTAGGTCTAGATTTTAGGAAATGATTGTTATCTTTCCTACTTTTGCTGAACAGTGCAGATGTTGTGGGATTTTTATGTATATAAATCATTTTGACTAAAGAAGAGAGGTATGGATTTTCTCAATTAAAAACAAAAGTTACATTATTTTGTTGGAGGTGCAGGGCTCCCTCGAATGATCCTGAAGTATTGTTATTAGTTGTGTCTTTTAAATTCACAATAGGCAGAACAAGAAATAATTCATCTAGCTTGACTGTATCACTTTCTCTCTCCTCTTTGCTCTTATTATATTTGTATTTTGATTCTTAGTTTTTTCTCTTATAATATTTTTATGGAAGAAAAACCATATTTTGGTGTTTATAACTATTGTTTATAGGGAAAATATGAGTTGTTTGAATCTATAGACTTCTTTTAGAATTATTCTTGTTATTAATGGGTTGGATTTGTAAGATTATTTGAAATAAAGACCGAAAACAAGAAATTAATAAAAAGAAAACTTGAAACTAAAAGAAAAACTTGAGATTTAAAAGAAAGACTCAAAGATTTGAAAACGAAAATCTTTATAGACGACAAATTTATTAATTCTCGTAAGAATGAAAAATTTTTCCTTCGGGAGTTAATAACCTTTAAGTTTCTTCCTTCGAGACTTATCAAGTCTCACATGAAAATCAAGTTTGATGCATGGTATTGTTATCCGTAGACCTACTTCGGTACTATTTGAAACCCAAATTACTAAATAGCTAACATAGACAAAAATAGCAGTGGGTCCACAAGTGCTATAAATGCAACGATCCCGTTCTTTTATTTTACTCTATACTTTTTATGGTATTTTGGTTCTGAATAGTGTGGCCTGTTCATTGGCAAAATGCTCTAGCTTCGAGAAAGTAAATACTAATATAATATCCAACATTTTTCATATTTTTCGGTGATTGATTAAAAAGTACCTCTAAATACTCTCGATATTTTAAAGTTATATATATGTATCTATATATATTAAAATTAAGATAGAGTGAAACATGGGCTTAAGTATTTGAATGTGATTCTTTCCGAGCAATTTTTTCCTAGCCTTTTAGTTTGAGATGTTATCACGTGACCTTAAAAACTAATGTATGGTTAAATATATTAGTTTATCTTTCTCTCATGCATAGAAGTGTTCCATTCAAACTCAATAGGCTCTTTAAAAAAATAATAATAATAATCAAGAGACAATTCTCACCCAACATATTTTTTCCCAGCCTTTTATTTCAATGTCGACACATCCCCTTACTAAGCAATGTATGATTAAGATTTACTAACTTAATTTCTCTTTCATGCATGTCAGTGTTTCATTCAAATTCATAATACTCTTTAAAAAGGATCAAAGGGAAAAAATGATAGGAAAGAATTCTCACTCCAAGTATTTGATCGTGTGGAGTAATTTTGTGTTAAACTATTATAATTGTTACTTTATATTCATGAATAGCTCTTTAACCAAAAAATATTTGTCTATTAGGTTGTGACTTTCCTTTGTTTATAAATACTTCTTTGTCTTTCATATTTTGAATGTAGGAGTAGTCTTATATTCTTAATTCACATCTGGATCCCTAACAGTTAGCTTTGTCTGACAAGAACAAAGTTTGATGGAGTGTTAAGTTGCTAGTAAGCTGCCCATTGTCAAAATCTGTCTAGTGCACTCAAGATTTCTGGTACAAAGAGAAAAAAAATAAAATGACAGAAAAATATTGCAGATCACATAAATAAGGAAGGTTTTACTAACATAATTCTGGCTGCCCAAATAGAAAAGTCTTAGGAAAATATATTATCTCTAATTGGAGAAAGACAATCTTTATTTGGAGAGTAAATCTTGGAGCATATAAGATGTTCATTAATAGCCTTCTACTCTTTTATTGCAATCAACATTCCAACAGCACATCTTCTGTTGACGAAAAAATAAAATAAAATCAAACACTTCAACAACAGAAACTGATAAATCAACAAAA
Source organism: Dimocarpus longan (assembly GCA_022984855.1). Classification (NCBI taxonomy): domain Eukaryota; kingdom Viridiplantae; phylum Streptophyta; class Magnoliopsida; order Sapindales; family Sapindaceae; genus Dimocarpus; species Dimocarpus longan. The sequence continues at coordinate 28,207,176 of CM041014.1, forward strand.
AATGATCAAACATGCACATTTAGGCTAGCAAGCAGCAGTGACAAAATTAAAAGCTCCTCATGGTATGCTTCTTCGTGGTGTATCTTTTACCTTTAAAATGTAAAACTGTGAGAAAAATACGGCCACTCAACCATAAAGCTCATGCAATCGTATATAATGGAACTTTCATAAACACATGCTTTGCAGTTTAAAATCTCTTTAATCAGATTAATTACACAATAGTTCTAGCTATATATATATAGATTTATAAGACTAGGAATTAACATTTATTTATAAAGTTGCAATAATGTTAATTAAAAATAATTCCACTTTTAAAAACATTTGAATTTACATTGACTACCTTTTTGTGAGATGTTAAGATATCCAAACACTTAATTAAAAATGTTAATCTTAAAGTGTATCAACAAAATTAGATTGTTAAAATATTCCCACAAAATTCATACATAGCATAATTAAACCTTCTATTGATATTATTTCATTAGGTTGTGACTGGTGTGCAAGATTGAATTAGATTAAATTGGATAGACATACACTAGGTTAGAGATTATAGTTGAGCTTGAAAGCAATATTCAACCCACTCAAACGTTTTTCCTAAACAAGAATTTATCGTAGTTTGACTCAAGCTAGTTCAATGTTTGTATACCTATTTATTTGAAATTTAATGAGGTTAAGATATATTCAAAAGGTAGAAAGTTTATAGAAATACATGTACGATCTTGCCAAAATTTGAGATTATAGATGAGGAGGAAAAAAGACTAAACGCTATCCGACTGCACAATCTAATTTAAACAAAATTTAAACAAATATTTCAAGCAGCCTAGTCTAGCAAATTCTTAGAAAGTAAATTACCTCTAGTTTGAGAAAGAGTAAAAACACTTACAACTTAGGAGCCGTAAATTTTGTAGCAATTGTCATGTTCTTCAACAGCCTACCATTACAGAAACCAATATTTGGACAACTTCTCTGTTGACAAAAATATATAAAAGGCTATTGTTATTGCATGTCATGATCTAGTTGTTATAATGACGATAAAAAAGGTAAATTTAATCAAGTATATAGAACATGATGAATCATCATCACCTTCACTTTCGAAGTCAATCTTCTTGTAAATGGGTGAGACAAGACTCTCAACATACACATCCTCTTCTGTGCAATACCTACAATCATTATTGAGGAGGGCATCCACCCTCAATAACTTTTTGTTATGATTTTTCGAATCATAAACTACTATACTTCCATAATCATAGTGCGCCAACATTATTGTTTCAGTGTCTCTCAAATAGCATAACGGTTTAGGCCTATACTGCAAGTTCACAGTAAAAAGTTTTGTCCATGATGTTTCCACTCCATATTCTTTCATCACCCAACATTGTTGGGCCCCTAAATCGCAATGGCTAAAAAAGCAAAGATTGTCACCCAAACGTCCAAGACACCTCAGGCAACATGCAGGTGGTCGCTCCATGTAAGGGAGAGGCAAGGTTTTGAACTTTTCGTCCACCAAATCAATTGTTTTGATCACCTTTGTACCTTTGTAGTCAGCAGAGTCACAACACACCCAATGGATAGCTCCATTGAGTGCTACCCCCTCTGGATAATTAAAAAAATATTTACTTCGAAAAGCTTTATGATCCCTTGTCCAAGAATCTTTTCTCAAAGAATAAACATCGATAACCTTATTACGAATTGAAACAAATTTATAATCATCGATAGACTCAGCATAACCGAATCCATATACAAAACAGAGATGTTGAAACGAATCTGAAACTTGCTTGTATTCTTTAGTGCAAGGGTTACATACAAATAAGTCTCCACCACATGTAAAGCACAACAAACCATTGCAAGAACCAATGTAGCATGTGTATTTTTCAGGTTGACAAAATTCCCACCCCGGAAGGACGAGCTTCGTTGCAGCAACATTGATAACATCATCATCATCATCAGTAGTAGACTTCGTTTCAAGGTCTACTGAGTGAATACTATAACCAAAAGTAACAACGAGTTTCTGTCTTTTGGTTTGAGAGAGATGTATTTTGGCAAATCGAGGGTGAGTTATTAAAGCCAACCAGAGTTTGGATACGCACTTGAATCGACAAAGAGACTTCACTGGTAATCTTGAGAGTATATCCACGATGATATCATCAGGTAGAAAAGTTGACATGGCTTCTGCGAAGTAAAAAGGCTTTCTAGGCGGCAAGTGAATTTGTGAGAATGGAGGAGCAAAATTGGTTAGAACAAAAACAAAAAACGAATACAGCTATTAAAAGGGTTTTAAGGGACCAAATTTCAGGATTCCTTTTTGGGTAAAACCACAACACTATGTAATCAGTTTCGAGTATTTAACGCAAAAAAGTTATAAATAGTTATATTGGGAAGTAAATTCAAATACGTCCCAAAATTTGTACTGCAGAGCCACCAAATTGAATCATGTCCTATTATTGTGGCGAAGTGATGGGACTTTTTAGTTATTATAATGTTTTAAAACGATTTCTTTATTAATTATTTGATATTAATTCTTTTTAGGTTCCTATTAATTCGTTACATTATTTGAATGGTTTTTCTATTTATTTCCTTTTAGATTTTTATTTTTTTAAATTATTTAATTTATTTCTCTCTTAAAGAATTTATTTTCTAAGAAGTTTTTTTTTTTTTTTTTCTTCTATAAAAATTAGAACTAATTAGCTATAAATAAGATATTAGTTTAGGCTTCTTGAAAGAATTTTTTGGCTTACTTGGAATTACTTGAATTAAGATTAGATCATTCTGTGATTTGATTATGGATTTCTTTTGATTATTCTGAATATTTTTACTTGAAATTGCTTGGACTAAGGTTAGATTAATTATGTGATCTAATTCTAAATGATTAATTAGTCAATTCAATTTTGTAGACTGAGCGGTTATTATCTATCCTATCGTGTGGTGTAAGTTAAAGAGATTAGGACTTATTGTTGGATCAATACCTAGGTTGAGTAAAGTTTCCTAAGAATGAGTGATTATAATTTATGGTCCGAAATTAAAATTTATGGATTTCTTAATCGAAGAATTATCCTATATATCATTTGATTAATATATTTATGATTCAAATACAAAATCTAGTTGTTAGATATTAAATATAAACTCTCTAAAAAAATGATATCAATTATAAACACTATTAATTGCACAAAGTCATGTTTGTGATGTACAGTGCAATATAAAACAATACGCTATATGCTTCATACGTTTGTATAGAATTGGATTGAATTTCTTGTACATGCATCAAAATGGAATGAATTGGATGGATTGTATACGATATAATCCCCTGTTTTGTGCATTTAATTTATTTAATTTAACTTTTATAAATAAAATAATAACTTTTAAAGTTAAAAAAACTCATCATGATGGATAATGAAAACTCTAATTACAAAAGAAAAAACGAAACTAGTAAATTGAAACCCACCTGGGTGTGTTTGAATTTGATTGGTGTTTGTACTTTAGACTTAAAGTGGATTACAGAGGTTACTTGAATGTAGTACAATATTTAAGCCAAACGATTGATTTCAAAAAGTTTATTCTCCCTTATCAAAAAGTTTGTCCTCCCTTATCTCCAATCCATTCATATAAACAGTCAGACCAATCCTGCACTTTCAATATCTACCTTACGTAGTAGGTACCACTGTACTGGTACCACATCGTCCTTGCTATATACTTTCTACAGTACATATCATACAAAATATTGAAAATATATTAACTATTGTAATTGCTTACAAATTAGGTGATTTCTGTGGCCAATGGCCACTAATTTTAGAAAGCAATTACAAATAGATTGTTACATCTTGTGAACATTACTTTAGTTGCATATATAAAGGGAAATTTTAAAGACATGGTTTGATAAAATTTGAAAATCAACGTATATATGGTTTTCAAATTAGGTTAAGATTCTCAGCAGGGGTTCTTGGCTAATGGTAAGGGTTTTTAGTTTGTTTCGAAATTTATTTTACGAACTTAATCAAAACTTTATAAGAGTTTTTGAATTTCCCTAAAAGGGAAATGAGGGATTTGGTTAAAAAGAAACGTAAAATCAATAATGATAACAAAATTGTGACAACAAAATTTTAATGGTTTGAGAATGGATAAAAGCTATTAACGAATATCCAATGGTTATCCAACCAATAGTAAAAATAACATTATGTCATTATGTGGTCAATTGTTTCGAGATCTGAAAAGTATTATAACTATTTAATAATAAGCATATTACAATTTAGCTACTCAAATGAAACGTATTTACAGGCGGAGTAACTATTTCAATGTTATTGCAATTTACCCTCCTATTGTTAATAAGATTCCGTTACATTTAACGGTAAACAGTACCAAAACAATAAAAAGATGAAGAAATTACCTTTTGGTTGAAGTTAACCGGTTGACTAGATATAAAATCTGGTCAACTCATCAGTCTCTTTTTCCTCTCATCAGTCCTCATTCTATCATTCTCTCTCTTCCTCTCATCATCATCTTCTTCTTCCCTTCTTTCGCTTCTTCTTCTTCTTCACTTCTTTCGTTTTTTCTTCTTCTACTATTCTTCTTCCTTGAAGTGAATTTGATCTGGGTTCACTCCGATCATGACCCTAGATCTAGGCCCAGATCTCTGGGTTCTCAGGATCCTAGAAATTTGGGTTCATTAGAACCATAACGGGTTCTTAGGAACCTCGATTTCTGGGTTCATCATGAACCCAGAAATCTGATTCATTCTCAGATTTTGTTTTTTAATATATTTTTTAATTTTTCTTCTGATTATTTGAGTTGAATTAGTGATCTAAATTTTTTTGTTGAATTGGTAATTGTTTGGGTTGATGATTATGTTTAATTGGTGTCTTTGAGTGATTTTTTGATGTTGAAGAAAATGATGGATTGAAGTTGGTTTTTTTTGTTAATATTTAACCTTTAATTTTGATTTTATTTATTTATTTTTTATTTTCTTAAATTGATCTCTACCGTTCATATTAAGATGGATGGTGGAGATCTAGTTAATATTTTTTATTTAAATTATTTGAAAATTTTTAAAATTTATCTTAAAAAATTAAAAATAAGATTAAAAGATAATTTTGCCCCTTACACAGTTAATTTTAACTAAGAAATACTAACGGTAGGGAGGTAAATTATAATAACATTGAAACAGTTGCTCCGCATGTAAATGTATTTTAACTGGGTAGCTAAATTATAATTTGTTCATTTAATAATATTGCACATCCTAAATATAAGGGAGAGTTGTTTTACTAGCACTCTTAATTTAATGGTTTTGAAGATGTTATCGGATTGATAAGTTGAGTTTATGTAGTACATATTTTAGTTTTTTGACAAAATTGTCCTTATATATATATGAAAAAAAAAAATTTAGACGTAATCTTATCAATCTCTCTTCTTCAGTTACTTTAAGCTTCTGACATTCTTCTTGAATCTGTGATTCCTGCTAAACAATTTCAGCTCTAATCTTGTCAATCTCATCTTTACGAATATACAATCTCTCCTCGTTAGCAATCTCATCTTTACGAATATGTAACCACATATGACAGATTTTGTTAGATATTAATTGGTGTATATTGAGATTTTATAAATATGCAGACATGATCCATATGGATGTTTGTAGTTTATTATGATACAAAATTATATAAGATATGATTTCAATATTACTTTTAGATATCATTGAATACAGATCATTGAGATTTTATTTTTATTACTCATATTAAATAATTATATTGGCTAGGTGGAGAGCAAGGACCCACACACATGTATAAAAATCGTAAGTCTGTGGATAGGGATTCAATGGAGGTTTGAAGCATGGTGATAAAACCATAGGAGTCTGTGCCATTATTCGAAAGAAATTTCAAAGAAATTTATACAGATTATAGTTGGGATTTTTTTTTTTTTTTTTAAAGTTATAAAGATGATTCATACTAAAGTTTACATCTTTGTTATGAATTTATGATATGAGATTTGAATTTAATTTTATTGTTCAGATATGACTGTGTGTATGAATAATTGAAAACTGTATTTTATTTATTTAGAAATATTATTTTCAAAAGAATTATATCCACTTACCATTTGTTAACATTCATTCTTTTATAAAACCAATTTTTCTAGATTTTCGCAGCAAGTTTATGCAGATCATTTCATAGCGTAAAAAGGGCCACAAGATGATTGACAATTTGTATTAGTTTATTATTTCTAATAGATTTGATTTTTTTAATTTGTTTCAAAAATAATTTTACAAATGAAATATTTTTTTCAGATATTTTGTGAATATTTTATATATTCAGTACATTGATCCAACATGAAAAACGTACGGGTTTTTGATTTGTTTAAATTAAATTTACAAGGAAACCATAAGATTTACGAGAATTTTCTATAAAAGGATTTCAGTATATCCAGTTTTTATTTAGAAATACCACAGTTTTCATGAGATTCTCTGAGCTTATAGAGGAGTCGGGATGGATCTCATCAAACATCACCTTAAAAAGCAATGGATTAAGATTCATTAACTTAATTTCTTCCATGTAAGTGTTTCATTCAAACTCGTAATACTCTTAAAAAATAATCAAAAAAAAAAAAAAAAAAATGTGAGGAAAGAATTCTCAATCTGAGTATTCAATCATGTGGAGTAATTGTGTTAAACTATCATAACTGTTGCTTGATATCGATGAATAGCCCTTTTAACCCAAAAAAAAAAAAAAAAAGAAAGAAAGTCTACTAGGTTGTTACGTTCCTTTGTTTATAAATACTTCTCTGTCTTTTATATTTTGAATGTAGGAGTAGTCTCATATTCTTAGTTCATATATCTGGGACTCCCTAACAGTTTGCTTTGTCTGACAAGAACTAAGTTTGATGGAGTGTTAAGTTGCTAGTAAATTGTCCACAGTCAAAATCTGTCTGGTGCACTCAAGATTTCTGATACAAAGAAGAGAAAAGAAAATGACAGAAAGATATTGCTAATATCACATATAACCTTAAATAAAGAAGGTTTTAATTACTAACATAATTCTGGCTGCCCAAATAGAAAAGTCTTAGAAAAATATATTATCTCTAATTAGAGAAAGACAACCTTTATTTGGAGAGTAAATCTTGGAGCTAGCATATTATATATGTTTCCCAATAGCCTTCTACTCTTTCGTTGCTTCAATATTCCAACAGCACATTTTCTGTTGACAAAGAAAAATAATATTAATTAATAAATGATAAACATCTCAACAACAGAAGCTGATAAAACAAGAAAAAAAATTATCGAACATGTGCTTCTTTGTATTGTATTTTTTTACCTTTAAAATGTAAAACTGTGAGAAAAATTCGATCACACAACCATAAAGCTCATGCAATCGTATATAATGGAACTTTCATAAACACAATCTTCTCAGTTAAAAATCTCTTTAATCAGATTAATTAGACAATAGTTCTAGCTATATATATACATAGATTTATAAGACTAGGAAACATTTATATATAAAGTTGCAATGGTGTAATTAAAAATAATTTTACCTTTAAAAACATTTGAAATTACATTGACTATTTTTTTTTGTTAGATGTTAAGATATCCAAACACTTGATTAAAACTGTTAACCTTAAAGTATAAAAACAAAATCAGATTGTTAAAATATTCTCACAAAATTCATACATAGTATAATTAAAACTTTTATTGATATTATTTCATTCGGTCGTGGTTAGTATGCTAGATTGAATTAGATTAAGCTGGATAGAAATATACTAGGTTAGAGATTATAGTTAGAGATTAGAGATTATGGTTGTGGTTAGTATGCTGGATTGAATTAGATTAAATGTTTTTCTTGAACAAGAATTTATCATAGTTCGACTCAAGCTAGTTTAACATTTGTATATCTATTTATTTGAAATTTAATAAGGTTGAGATATACATAAAAGGTAGAAAGTTTATAGAAGTACATGTACGATCTTGCCAAAAAGTGAAGACTATAAAAAGACTAAAAGAAATCCGATTACATAATCTAATTTAAACAAAATTGAAACAAATATTTCAAAGCATCCCAGTCTGGCAAATTCTAGAAACTAAATTACCTCTGGTTAGAGAAAGAGTAAAAACACTTACGAGCAATAAATCTTGTAGCAATTGTCATGTTCTTCAACAGCCTACCATTACAGAAACCAATATTTGGACAACTTCTCTGTTGACAAAAATATATAAGCCCATTGTTATTGCATGTCTTGATTTAGTTGTGATAATGATAATAAAAGAAGTAAATTAAATCAAGTATACAGAAGAAGATGAATTATCATCACCTTCAATTTCGAAATCAATCTTCTTGTAAATGGGCGAGACAAGACTCTCAACATATACGTTGTCTTGCATGCGATACCAACCATCATAATTGAGGAGAGCATCCACCCTCAATAACTTTTTGTTATGATTTTTTGAATCATAAACTACTATACTTGTATAACCATACAACATTATTGTTTCATTCTCTCTCAAATAGCATAACGGTTTAAACCAACACTGCAAGTGCACCGTAAAAAGTTTTGTCCATGATGTTTCCACTCCATATTCTTTCATCACCCAACACTGTTGGGCCGTTGGATCGCAATGGTTAAAAATGCAAAGATGGTCACCCAAACGTCCAAGACACCTCTGGTAACATGCAGCTGATCGCTCCATGTTAGGGAGAGGCAAGGTTTTGAACTTTTCGTCCACCAAATCAAATGCTTTGATCACCTTTGGACCTTCAAAGTTAGCAGAGTCACAACACAACCAATGGATAGCTCCATTGAGTGCTACCCCCTCTGCATAATTAAAAAAACAGTTACTTTGAAAAGCTTTATGATCCCCTGTCCAAGAATCTTTTCTCAAAGAATAGACATTGATAACCTTATTCCAATTTGAAAAGTAAACAAATTTATAATCATCGATGGACTCAGCATAACCAAAACCATATCCAAAACAGTGATTTTGAAGCAGATCAGAAGCTTGCTTGCATTCTTTAGTGTAAGGATTACATACAAATAACCCTTCAACACATGCAAAGCACAACAAACCATTGCAAGAACTAACGTACCATATGTATTCTCTAGGTTGACAAAATTCCCACCCTGGAAAGACAAGCTTCGTTGTAGCAACATCGATGACATCATTATCATCATCAGTACTAGACATGGTTTCAAGGTCTACAGAGTAAATAGTAGAATCAAAAGAAAGAATGAGTTTCTGTCTTTTGGTTTGAGAGAGATGTATTTTGGCAAATCGAGGGTGGGTGATTAAAGCCAACCAGAGCTTGGATACGCACTTGAATCGACAAAGACACTTTACTGGTAATCTCGAGAGTATATCTACGATGATATCATTAGGTAGAAAAGTTGACATGGCTTCTGTGAAGTAAAAAGGCTTTCTAGGCAGCAAGTGAAGTTCTGAGAATGGAGAAGCAAAATCGTTGACGAAAAAATAAAACGAATACAGCTATTAAAAAGGGTTTTAAGGGCCTGAATTTGAGGATTCCTTTTTGGGCAAAACAACTGCACTAAGTAACCAGTTTTAAGTATTTAGTGCATAAAAGTTATAGAAAGTTATATATGGAAGTAAATACAAATACGTCCCAAAATTTGTATTGCAGAAACACCAAATAGAATCATGTTTATTGTGGTGAAGTGATGAGACCTTTAAAATATTATCATATTTTAAAATTATTTCTTTATTAATTATTTGATATTAATTTCTTTTAGGTTTTTATTCCTTTTAAGTTATTTGAATTGTTTCCCTTTTAGGTTTTGAATTTATTTCCTTATAAGATTTTATTTCTTTAATTTATTTTTTAAATTTTAAGATTCTATTTCCTAATAAATTTGTTTCCTATAAATATTAGGACTAGTTAGTTATAAGGAAGATTATTTTAGGGTTATTGGAAGAATCTTTTGGCTTGTTTGAGATTACTTGAGCGGATTAGAAATTTCACAGTGGAGGATTCTCCTAAACTCAAGAGAGAAGTCAGAATGGATCCCATCAAACATCACCTTGTAAAGCAATGTATGATTAAGATTTATTAACTTAATTTATTGCATGTAAGTGTTTCATTCAAACTCGTAATACTATTCAAAAAAGATCGAAAGAAAAAAAATGTTAGGAAATAATTCTCAATCTAAGTATTCAATCATGTGAAGTAATTGTGTTAAACTATCATAACTGTTGCTTTATATAGGTGAATAGCCCTTTTAACCAAAAAAAAAAAAAGTCTGCTAGGTTGTTACGTTCCTTTGTTTTTAAATACTTTTGTCTTTTATATTTTGAATGTCAGAGTAGTCTCATGTTCTTAGTTCATATTCTTATGGAGTGTTAAGTTGCCAGTAAATTGCCCACTGTCAAAATCTGTCTAGTGCACTAAAGATTTCTGGTAAAAAGAAGAGAAAAGAAAATGACAGAGATATTTCCAATATCACATATAACCTTAAATAATGAAGGTTTTACTAACACAATTCTGGCTGCCCAAATAGAAAAGTCTTAGAAAAATATATTATCTCCAACTAGAGAAAGACAAAACTTTATTTGGAGAGTACATCTTGGAGCTAGCATATTATATATATTCCTCAATAGCCTTCAACTCTTTTAGTGCAATCATCATTCCACCAGCACATTTTCTGTTGACAAAGAAAAAAAATAACTAATAAAAGATAATCATCTCAACAACAGAAACTGATAAAAAAAAAATTATCAAACATGTACATTTAGGCTAGCAAGCAGCAGTGACAAAATTAAAAGCTCCTCGTGGTATGCTTCTTTGTGGTGTATTTTTTACCTTTAAAATGTAGAATTGTGAGAAAAATATGGTCCCACAACCATAAAGTTCATGCAATCGTATAGAATGGAATTTTCATAAACACATGCATCACAGTTTAAAATATCTTTAGTCAGATTAATAAGACAAGAGTTCTAGCTATATATATATAGATTTATAACTAGGAAACATTTATATATAAAGTTGCAATAGCGTTAATTAAAAATATTTCCACCTTTAAAAACATTTGAATTTACATTGACTACTTTTTGTAAGAAGTTAAGATATCCAAACATATAAATAAAACTGTTAATCTTAAAGTATATTAACAAAATCAGATTGTTAAAATATTCTCACAAAATTCAGACACATTATAGTTATAACTTTTATTGATATTATTCCATTAGATTATGGTTTTGGGGTGCATGATTGAATTAGATTGAGTTGGATAGAAATATATATTGGGTTAGAGTATAGTTGAGTTTGAAAGCAATATCCAACCTGCTCAAACTTTTTTCTGATCAACAAAAATTTATCGTAGTTCGACCCAAGCTAGTTCAATGTTTGTATGTATACCTATTTATGTGAAATTTGATGAGGCTGAGATATATTCAAAAGGCATAAAGTTTATAGAAGTACATATACAATCTCGCCAAAAATCTAAGATTGTAGGTGATGATGAAAAAAGACTGAAATAACAAATTAATTTGATCACATAATCTAATTTAAACAAAATTGAAACAAATATTTCAAGCAGCCTAGTCTAGCAAATTCTTATAAAGTAAATTACCTCTAGTTAGAGAAAGAGTAAAAACACTTACGAGCAGTAAATCTTGTAGCAATTGTCATGTTCTTCAACAGCCTACCATCACTGAAACCAATATTTGGACAACTTCTCTGTTGACAAAAATATATAAAAGTCCATTGTTATTGCATGTCATGATCTAGTTGTCAAAATGACGATAAAAGAGGTAAATTAAATCAAGTGTATATAAAATGATGAATTATCATCACCTTCAATTTTGAAATCAATCTTCTTGTAAATGGGTGAGACAAGACTCTCAACATATACCTCCCGTTCTATGCCATACCAAAATTTATTATCGAGGGCATCCACCATCACTAACTTTTTGTTACGATTTTTTGAATCATAAATTTCTATACCTACATAATCAAAATGTACCAACATTATTGTTTCAGTGTCTCTCAAATAGCATAACGGTTTAAGCCTATATTGCGAGTGCACCGTAAAAAGTTTAGTCCATGATGTTGCCACTCCATATTCTTTCATCACCCAACATTGTTGGGCCTCTAGTTCCCTACTGTTAACAAAGCAAAGATGGTCACCCAAACGTCCAAGAGACCAGTCGCGACATGCAGGTAGCTTCATGTTAGGGAGAGGCAAGATTTTGAACTTTTCGTCCGCCAAATCAAGTGCTATGATCACCTTTGGACCATCATAGTCAGCAGAGTGTCGATCACAACATACCCAATGGATAGCTCCATTGAGAGCTACCTCATCTCCTTGATGTAAAAATTTGGCGCTTAGAGAAATTTTATATCTTCTCCAGGAATCTTTTCTCAAAGAATAGACATCCATAACCTTATCCCGAATTGAAACAAATTTATAATCATCGATCGACTCAGCATAACCGAAACCATATGCATAATAGGGATGTTGAAGCGGATCAGAAACTTGCTTGTATTCTTTAGTGTAAGGATTACATACAAATAAGTCTCGACCACATGTAAAGCACAACAAACCATTGCAAGAACCAACGTACCATGTGTCTTTTTCAGGTTGACAAAATTCCCACCCTGGATAGACAAGATTCGTTGCAGCAACATTGATGACATCATCATCATCGTCAATACTAGACTTGGTTCCAAGGTCTATGGAGTGAAAAGCTTCAAAGTCGACAGAGTGAATAGTATCTTCAACAGAGAGAATGAGTTTCCGTCTTTTGGTTTGAGAGAGATGTATTTTGGCAAATCGAGGGTGGGTGATTAAAGCCAACCAGAGCTTGGATACGCACTTGAATCGACAAAGAGATTTCACTGGTAATCTCGAAAGTATATCCACGATGATATCATCAGGTAGAAAAATTGACATGGCTTCTGTGAAGTAAAAAGGCTTTCTAGGCAACAAGTGAAGTTCTGAGAATGGAAGAGCCAAATTGCTTGACGACAAAATACAGCTATTAAAAAGGGTTTTAAGTGCCTGAGTTTTAAGATTCCTTTTTGGACGAAACTACTGCACTAAGTAACCTGTTGTGAGTATTCAGTGCATGAATGTTATAGAAAGTTATAGATGGAAGTAAATACAAATACGTCCCAAAATTTGTATTGCAGAAACACCAAATAGAATCATGTTTATTGTGGTGAAGTGATGAGGTTTTAAAATATTATCATATTTTAAAATTATTTCATTAGGTATTTGATATTAATTCCTTTTAGGTTTTTATTCCTTAAGTTACTTGGATTGTTTTCTTTTAGGCTTTGGATTTATTTCCTTTTAAGATTTTATTTCTTTAAGTTATTTAATTTATTTTCATTTAAGATTTTATTTCCTAAAAAAAACTTGTTTCCTATTAATATTAGAATTAGTTAGCTATAACCAAGATTAGTTTATGGTTGTTGGAAGAATCTTTTGCCTTGTTTGGAATTGCTTGAGTCAGGATTTATCATTCTATGACTTGATTATTTCTTTAAGTCAGTTTTGTGATGCATACTGCGGTATAAAACAATACACTATACCAGTAGCGGACCCACTGTGGGTCCAGGGGGGCACGTGTCCCCCCTCAAATTTAAAAAAAAAATTGATAAATTTAATGTGTAATTCAAAAAAGTAAAAAAAAAATCTGTGCTGCACTGTTGCAACAGTGCATAAGAGCATTATAGGACCCTCTTTTTGCTCAAATTCCGGTCCTATTTTTTTTTTTTAATTATTTATTACTTTTTTATTTAATTATTTATTTTTTCTATTTCTAATAGATTAACTTGCTTTCCTATTTCTTACTCCTATTAGACTTAGTTTTCCACTTCTAATACTTTTCCTACTTCTAATACTTTTTCTACTCCTAATTAATTAATTAATTTTTTTAAATTTTATTCTTTTAATTCTCTTTTATATAAATATTATTTACATTGATAATTTATAATTTTAACGAACTACCTTTTTTTTTCTTTTTCTTATTATATTTATTTGGTATCTATTTATTTTCACTTTGACATCTTGTGACTTACCAAGTTAGTCTCCTAAATTAATTACCTTTTTAATTAATTTATTTTTTAATAATTTAAATTTAATATATATCTTATCGATAAACTTTAAAATCTTAAACTTTAAATTATTACATTAAAATTATCCATGTATAATGTATTATCATGATTTAATTATATATATATATGTAATATTGTTTACTTTATAGCTTTATTTTATTTAGAATCAATAAATTATTATTAATTTTTTTTAAAAAAAAATTATTATGTTTTTATTTGTTATGAAATAGTTATGGAGAGATATATGAAAAGAAAATCATCACTTGAGTTTGAATCATCTTCTTCAAAGAAAAATTGTTTTGAAGTCAATTTTTCAGATCTCCCTGCTGATCCAGGGTTTCGAACTAAAATACGGGATTATTATTCTAATGTCTGTGAGTAAGTTTGAAGAGTATGTCTGCTAAAATGTCCTTGTCAACCTCGAGAACACAATTTTCCTATAAGACTTTTTGGACAAAAGTCTAGGCGATTCAACACTGTTTGGTTTACTGAATATTCGACTTGGTTAGAGTACAGTATAGCAAAAGATGTAGTACATTATCTAAGTTGTTATCTTTTCAAATTAGATATTGGAAAACAAGCGTTATTGAATATTATTTTACATAAAAACGTTATACATTTAGTATATTATTAATTTTTGATATTTTTATTATTTTATTTATGTGTCCCCCCTGAACAAATTTTCTGGGTCCGCCACTGCACTATACAATTCACACTTACGTATAGAATTAGATTGAATTTGTTGTACCTATATTACAATGGAATGAATTGGATTAGATTATGTATAATATAATCTCTTGTTTTGTGAATCATTGAATTGTACTAAATGATATTATTTTTCAATAAGTTTTAAATAAAATAAAAATATTTTAAATTATATATTAACGAATTATTAATAATTCCGATAGCGAATGATATTTTAACGTACTATAATCATTTTTAATTAATTTAATATTTATAAATAAAATAATAACATTCAAAGAGAAAAACTCATTATGATCGATAATTAACTGTAGAAGCTTTCTCTCTCTTAATTGAGACAATCGACTTTAATGTATTGTCAAAAAGTAAAAATCTAGGAATTTTAAGTGTATCAGAATATGATAAGATGAGGGTGGTAGCAAGTTGAGACATTCGACTTTAATGTCTGGCCAGAAAGTAAAAGTCAATTTTAAGTGTATCAAAATATGATATGATGAGATTGGTCCTAGTAGCTCTTCACATTTACAATCTAGAGATTATAAGTTTGAATTATTTTATCATTCTCAAAATCTCAAATTTAATATAATTTTTTAATAGAAAGTATATCAAAATATTCATTGAAATATCAAAATATCACTTTTAAAAATATATATATTAACATATAAAAAATTTTCATAAAATATTAAGAATATTTAAAGATAATTTTAATATCAATAATTTAAAATATTAAAAATATTGAATATATATAGAATATTGTACATTATTTACAATTAGCGAACAATTATAAATTTTTTTGTTCCATTTTTAAGTTAAATTTTCACACTAAAATGTTTTGATTTTTCCAAAAATTATCTTCTAAATTACAATCATATTATCTCGTAGATTCTTTGCCCACCTATATTCCAAATCAAAGTAAAGACTTTCTATCATTCTTTTTTTTTTATTAATCTTCTAATAGTCTAGTGACACATCAATATTTAAAAAACAAAGGTCGATCATTTTCTCTCTCATATATCTCTCAAACTTAAACTGTTCTTATAAAATTATTACCATCATATTAACATTGAAAAAGAATCATTGTCCAATTATATCATACTTATAATTATTTCTAAAATATTAAATTAAATTTCATACAGTAATTAAAAAAATATTTTAATTTTTATCCATCAATTACATCCATTGGATTGATTGTAAAAATAGTTACTAAAGTCAATCCAATTGTTGTAATCGACCAATAAACTAGCCAAATCATTTTTAAATTACTCAAACTAAAATATTATAATAATGCACCTTAACCTGAGTTATTTTTAAACAAAGAAATATATTTACATCCTAATTTCTGATAATGCTACTCACTGTATATGTAAGAGAAATTTTAAGTAGACAGCCATAAACGTTTTCCAAGTTACATGGAATAGGAAAAAAGCCCTTTCTCTACTAGATGCAACCAGGCAACAGATGCAACATAATTCTGCTTTTAGAGTATTCAAACATGTATACGTTACGGCCCTAAGCTACATCTAGTTAAATCGGTATCATAAAAATCCCAGCATCTGTTTTGGGAGACATGGAAAATAACTAAACACTGACCTCAATCAGCATTGTGATACTAATCATGCCCAATGAAACCTAACGCGTCATCTTTGGAGACAACATTTACACTGCTGACTTCGTTTTTGTGCTTCACCCCATAGATTTTGTCAGCCACTTTCACCAGCTCAGGTCGAAATGTTGTGGTTATAAATTGAGTATTTGCCATGTCTGCCAGATGACGGATCATATCTATAGAAACAAGTAATTAAGGATTTCAAAACAAAAAAGCTGGATCGGAGTTAGAAATAAATGCTAAAAAGCAGTACCACAATGACTATGGACCAAAACAATTTTCGTTAGACTCACCAAGGCTGCCTGATATGTCATCTAAATAAATAGAAAATAGATTAGTGCATGTCCAATTTCTAGTGGTTTAATTGCAATTTCTTAATCACATAAACTACCAGTTTACTTCCTAGTAACCTCTCAAGGGGTTCAGGAATTGATAGGAGATCATACAGAAAAGCATATTTGGTGATGCTCATCATGGAGGCAATGAGATAAGAACTTGTATAAACAGTTTTGGAGTTGGCAGCTCAACAACAGATAATAATATTAGAAAGCCACATACAAGCTACTCCACATAGTACAGGCCTCACGTACAAAAAGTGACACCAAGGAAAAGAACACGATTTATCCCCCGTCCGAAACACTTCTAACCCTGCAAAGTTGATGTTCTGAAGAGTAATTTCAAGAATATTTTTATTGTACTAAACTAGAAAACACAGAAGACAAGATTCCAAACTCAACTCGGACACTAGTTATTGTATCACATGGAAACTAACTCATTGAGCACATACATCCAATGATATATGCAGGTCCATGGACACTCAATACATGTCCAACTGATGCAATAGTAAAGGAGCTTTAGCTATAAGGTACGAATGACCAATCATTCATACATGGCTGGAAGTTCAACTACCTCCTATTAACAGGAGGTAGAGTAAGCTTGCATAAATACCCACTGGTCTAATAGCATAAGAAAAATCCAATGTCATTTGAGCCAACTGGAATCTTTCCCATGTAAACAGAGGACACGTGCAATACATATAGAATGGAATGCTTGGTTCCCGTCCCCTATGGTGAAATCTAGATCACTACATAGATAAATACAGAAACCAACAAATAAGAAGAAAACAGAGATGAGAACAGAGACAAATCTATAGAGAAGCAGCCAACATATCTATATACCAAGTAGGATACTTCCAACAGCAGTTCTGTACTGAGGATCAAGAGCTGCATCTATTTCATCAAACAAGTAAAAGGGTGCTGGATCACATCGCTGTATGGCAAAAATAAGCGTCAGGGCCACGACAGTTTTCTGACCTCCAGACAATTGCTTCATTGATTGTGTCTCCCCTTGCCCGGTAAAAGAGACCTACCACATCAAATTCCAACTTAGATATGACATCAAGTAACTTGTAAGTAGAAAACTACAAAAAACCTGGGTATTGACTTCGGTTAAGTCAAAGATGGTTGTATGGTAGCACCAGGTTCAGATCTCTGAAGAAACTTAAACCTGAGTATCTAAACCTTACACGAGCTTCCCAGTTAGTTAAAAGATAACTAATAATTATTGAAACCAGAGTGACTGATACTTGCAGCGGATACCAAAATTAATTACTTGACATATCATGTTTACTGTTTATCCATCTTTTTGCATAACAGAAAACGAACAGTTCTTCATAAATATACTTGCCTTCACTTTCACTCCAATGTACTTCTCAACCCTTCCTTCCAAATCTGCTTCACGGGGTCCATCATCATCACCAAGATCTCCATCCTGTGGATGAATGTATCCAAAGTTATAAGATTGCCAACATATTTAATTCGAAAAAAAGATTAGGCACCTTTCAGAAATCACATCACTACACTTGCCTTTCTCATAAGGAAGAACCGGTTACGTTGTAAACCACAACAAAAATAATGTCAGAGCCTCAATAAGTATTAGAATGACACCTCAGGAAAGATCTAGAGCTAAGCAAATTGTTTCTATCTCATTAAACAAAAGAAAGTTTAAACAGTCTAACAAAACTATGGCCTCATTAAGACATAATTTTGCAGGCAAACAAGGATAAATGATGACCATTTTTTTTAAGTATATAGCATACGGACAAGTTGTTTATGCAATCAGAAAGCAGGTGAAAGAAAACATAATGTTTTTTCAGATGGTTTCTGAACCAGAAACATAAAACAGGAAAATCCACGGGCATGGAGCTCTGATTCGTCAGCATAGTGACACACAAGATACAAAAGAACACTGCAGTGAAAGATATATTTGAAAATTTTAGAAGAAAAGATAAAAACAACAAACAGACCTTTTTTTTCATCATGACCAGATGGCCATGGCCGCCTTGCACTAGTTCAGAGAATACTTCTCGAAAGTGACGAGCTACACCTTTGAAAGTTCGTTCCATTGACTCATCCTTCCTTTGATCTAAAACAGATATAAGTTCCTTGATTTTCTGCAAACACCATAAACAAATCAAACCAAATATGTAAGTGGAAAGACTAAAATATGAAGTTGAATATAGACCTGTTTAATGGAGATTTCAAACAGAAGTACCTCATCCCCTTTGTCCAATTCAGCCTGCCTTCGCTGGAGTTCTTCTCGCTGCTCTGTGAAATTAACATATTGATCAAGTGCTTTCTTATTTACATGGCCGAACTGCTGCAGTTGCTCATTGCACCTGTGAAGCATTTTATGCAATTCTTTGATGTACTTGTGCTTATATCTGTCAAATATAAAAGAAAACAGATCAATAAACTGAAAACAGAAACCGCAAAAGAAAAAGAAGATGTATGCACAGCAGGCAAGCATCATTCATAGCTTAGCTTAGCTTACCTTATGCCTACTGTAACCTGAGTCTAACATAACATGCCATAAACAAATGAAACATAAAATTGGAGGAACTACATGCATCAAGATCTCTAAATGTTTAAATTAAATATAAGATGCAACATATGAATAACAGTATGTCTTGTGAGTTTAAGAAATTTGGGACATGAATGAATGATTCAGAAATGAGAAAGCGAGTATCTGGCCGAAAGTACAGGAGTAAATTCACAAGTCACAGTGGAAATATACGCGTCAAAAGCATCTGATGACAGTGGACCCAATTCCCTAATTTTCTTGGAGTACTCCTCTTCTTTTGCAATAAGCATTTTCCTTCTACTCACTAGTTGTTCAAGCTCTCCTGCCTCATCCTCAAGTGTCCTCTCATAGTTGTCTTCCAAAGTCTGCATTCACTACTGATCATTTTAGCAGCAGTACTAAGCAAAACTGACAAACAATTAGATCATATGCTCAACCTTCAACTTAGTCTTCTCATCTTTAATCTTGCTGAGTTGCTTTTCTCGTTCATCTATACCGTCAGATATCCCTACAGAACAATAACACCAGGAAAAACATGATACCATGAATTAACTTCTATAAGTGTAAACTGAATGAGAGAAATCAGAAAATCCCACTTCTACGCTGCTGTGTTGCATCTTCAACTAATAATCTAGCATCCTTTAATTCCTGCCTCTTTAATTCAGCTTCACCAGGCAACATGTCATTCTCTGCAGAAGATATAAGGGCTTCCAACTCTTGCTTCCGCCTTTTAAGATTAGTTGTTAGATTAGTCTCGAGGTCTGCTTTTCTTGTTTCAGTCTAAGATAGAAAATACACACATGAGAACAGAAATTCTTATTCAGGTTGCAGCTCCAGTAAGGTTCAATTTGCTAACCTCAATGCGATCAGGCCGGCAGGTGATAAGTTTCTCTTTAAGTTCAGTTATTTCAGGGTTCAAATGTGATAGAAGATCTTTTTCCTCAGGTGTTAAGTGATCAATGAGCTCTGTTCCCATTTCAGTCTGTTTGATGGCCACACAAGCTCTGAGTTGATCAATTTGAGTTCGAGCATCTGCAAGTGACTTTTCCTACAAACAAAGGAAAAAATGTGACATGGAAGAACTTGGAAGGCAGAGGTAGGAACAACTGCTTTAAACTTCCCAATTGCATGTAATGAAGCTTAAGAGTTAAAAAAAAACCTTATTCTCAAGAGCTTTAGAAATAATTTGTTTCTGCTTATTGGCATTAGCAATGTCCTGCTTAAGCTGTTCCAGTTCTGATTTGTCATGATATCGCTCGGCTTCAATTCTCTGGTGCTCAGAGACAAGATCAGTGATTCGCTCGTCTGTTCGTATAATAAATTAAGGTAATAACAAAAGCACAATTGGAAATCAATGAGTGTCAACGAATAAAAATCGGTACAACCCAAGTATTGATTTACCAAATTTTCATTTTCTCAATAACCAAAATTTGATGGCTTCATCAGGTTAACAATACATTCAAGCCTGGAACGAGTTACCATGACTTTCAAGATGTAAACAGTTTTCAGCTGTCATTGGAAGAGATGAGTGATGATTTCTTCTAGAGGGCAATGCAAGCCTACTAGACAAAATGGTCAAATCCACAAAAAGCATCGTTAAAAACAACTCTAAATCTGCCTCAGGCCCGTAAGAAGCAGAGCCATTTTCTCCATACTTGAGATTGAAAATGTTTATTTTGATTGATACAGGCTATAAAAGAAAACTGCTCTATCTACCATTGTCATGTATAACTGGTCCAGAGAATAAAGGTGGACTGTAATAGGTAGCCAGAAAGCTAGCGAAATCTGCTGCTCATTATTGCTGGTGCAGAATGATTCACAGAATTATCGAATATAACTAGTATTTTAACTAATACAATGCAAGAGATATACTTCATCCGAGTTCAGCTGACAGCAAAAAGGAAAAAACAAAAAACAAAAAAATACCATAAATGCAACTCCCTAGCAAAATTGCTGTTCAAATTTTCTAGACGGGAGGCAGAAATTAATCAGGGGCAAAAGCGTTCTCAAAACTTAGCAGAAGGGGAACATCTTTCAAAAGAAGACAGCAAAATTTTTACTCATTGAATGACATTTACTCCTTACAGTTTAAAAATATCCCGTTACATAAGCCAATCAGCTACAGCTAATACTACTACGAATGCTCAATTTTGCATGTAAAAGAACACATACATATGAACCAGCAGGCAGCAGCTTTATGTATGCATATGTAAATAGTTCAAAAAAGAACAACAGACTCCAAAATGGAAAGCAAATTTCTGTTTCAAGAAACGGACTACTTTCAGATGTTAGACATAATTGACAGTTCTAATTTTAAAGAATAACATGCCATATCAATAAAACTCAGACGAAGTAAACAAGAGTTGTACATATACAAAATAACAATACTAAATTTAAAAGCCAGAAAGCACAAACTGAAGAAATGTTGGGCACAACACAAAAGCAGGAACCAAAGGATATTTTCAAGATCAGCTCTAACAATTTTCAGCTCTTTTTCTTTCATCTTAATAGATTCTGTATTCTTCTCAAATATGTTCATGAACTTCAATTTTGAGCGCCTATAATCATAAAATCCTCCTGTCATACCACCTTCCTTGCTTATTTGATCACCTGTTATAGAAACAGAAGTCACTATTAAAAACGTCAAAGACACGCTGAAACCATTATATAAAAGATGTTACAGACAAATCTGGGCCAACCTTCTAACGTTATGCAGTCCAGATCATCAGTTCGAGCAACCCTTGCGGCTACGTCCAAATCTCGGCATATTACTGTTCTAGCAAAAACCTGGCATAAGGAAGTACATAACATGTCTGGTAACTGGAAACTTGTTTGCATTTGAGCAAGACAATGTTGTCCGCTGTGTTGGTAACACCAAACTACAAAAACAGACACAAAGTATGCCTTCTACTTTTAATTGCTCAAAAGATGCCACCCAACCTAAAAATATCTCTGTAAACAGTGTTCTCGAATTAACTATAATTTAAATATCAAACCAAGAGAGGTCCACCTTCTTTCCGGACCAGAGAGACGTGAACCAGACCTATTCCAGCCCCCAGCCTATCCAACGAGCATTTGAACTAATACAAACGCAGCAAATTTATGGGGCGTTACTGTTTTGCTAGTACAATCAATAAAATAGCGATTCACAAAACTAAAACCAGATTACACTTGTCTAGGTGATGTAGGACAAGATTAGGAATTAAATTTCTTATAAGAATAGGATATTAATTTTTTTAATGTTAAATTTTTTTGTTTCAACTAGTTTCAAATTAGGAAATTTGAATCTAATTAGGAATTTTATTCCCTAATATTTAGGATTAGACACTTTATTTATAAGGTTTGGGTTGTTTGTGTAATGTAGTTTTATTATTTTCCTTTCGGTAATAACAAACTAGAGGTTTGTATTCTATCGTTTTTTTATTGAGTTAAACTATTTCGATTCCGAAACACAATTCTGTTGCATCAAAATTAGTATCAAAGCTAGGATTACCTGCACCACCCTAGGGTTTTGGATCTACAACCTAAGACTCCACCACACATCGATCTAGGCTAGGGTAACCAACGACGGCTCTTCCACAACCCCAAATCATGATGACAAAGGCTAGATCGACAATGACAATAGCTGGAATGACCAGATCAACGATTGCAAAAGGTAGATCGACAACAACAAAGATCAGATCGATGGCAGAAAAGGCTGGTTTGAGAGAATTCGCAAACTAGCAACCTTGACCCATCACCCTCCACGTCAACCCGACCTGATTCGTCAACCCAACTTGTTTCGAGTGTATGATAAGGGTAACCAAAATGTTTTCAGGTGGCATGTTTGGTGGGACCCAATATTGCTAATATCTTTAAGTATTTTCATTTGGATGAGTTATGTTTGCAATCATAAAACTTGAGAGTGAGCTTTTTACAAGAGGGGATTAATGTAAGACAAGATTAAGAATTGGAGTTCTTATAAGAATATGATTTAAATTTATTTAATGTTACGTTTTCCAATTTCAACTAATTTTAAATTAGAAAATTAGAATCTAATTAGATTTCTTATTCCCTAATAGTTAGGACTAGATACCTTACTTAAAAGGCTTAGTTTGTTTGTGTTAAATTGTTTTATTATTTTTCCGTTAGTAATAACAAACTGGAGGTATGTGTCCTATCATATTTTTATTAAGTGTGCCCGTTTCGACTTTAAAACAAAATTCCGTTGCACCACCAAGCTCAAGAAGAAACATGTTTAACCATTCACATTTTGGACGAGGTAAAAGACTCGTTCAAAGTATCTCCTCTTTATGGAGAAGTGCCAAGTCAATATATTTATGCATAAGTGCCAAAAAGTTTTGGAAAATGTGTTCCATCCCATCGTTTAAAAATACTTTCAAAAGGTTTCTCAGGTGCAACACCTATTACGAAGGAAAATGAACAATAAATAATAAAAATTCAAAATTAATTTTTCACTATTCACACTTCAAATCCCTTCAATATTCACAGTATCAATATAAATCTTTTTGCAATCACTATTTTCAATTTGAAATATTTACTCATACATAAATAAAAAAGTAACTAAACAAATAGGCCAGAACTGGAAAACCAAGGTTCGCAAATACGTGGTACGATATGGTACGAACACTTCATCGTGATACGATACGGTATGCCCGGTACAATTTATATGGATATATTATACGCATGAAAATGGCTTAAATAAACTAAAACTGTAATTTTTTAAAAACATTATTTATTTACATTTTTTAAGTTTTTTAATATTTACTTTATATTAAATAAATATTTATTTCTAATATTTATTATTTATTCTATTTATTTTTTTATTTTTTAATATTTACTTAATTGTATTAAAATATATATATATATTTTTTTGCATTGAAATTGGAAGAAGAGACAAATATTTGTGTTGGTAGACAAAGTGGCCATATTTTTTAAAGTATAAAGCCTCATTTGTTGCGTAAGATTGGATTGGATTATTTTTAAGGGATTGGATTGGACAGGTTTAGATTTATTAATATGGTGATATGTTTGGTGGAGTTAAGATCGGACTATAACATATTACTATCTCTTGTTTGATATACATGGGATTGGCTAAGAAAAATTATATTTTATATTTGATTTTGATTCATCTTTTCATTTTCTGGTTTCTTTTTTGTATTTTTTTTTTAAATAGTCCCACGGGCAATGGGATTAAATTGAACATGGGATTGGATTTTATCCAATCCCATGTTCATCCAAATGCCAAATTAGAGTGAAATTTAGTCAATCCCAGTCCAATCCGGTGCTCCAAACGGGGCCTAAAAGGATAAGTGTCAACCCTTAAATATGTAAGCAAAATCAGTTAGAAGAAATATATAGTGGGCTGGCAGTGAAAATGAAGAAAAGAGTGGAGTGTATTTGTTACAAGATAAGAGTTACTGTTTTACAGCTTTGTAAATAAGTTAGTTAGATGGTTAAAATGCAGTGATAAGATTAGATAGTTCAAATGTATTGATAAGATTAGCTAGATAAGAGTTAGTTTAATTTTGAATTGTTTTATCTACATATGACAGTGTATATACAGAGATTGTAAATGAATGAGATAGAACCTTTTTTTGATGTCATTTTTATCTTATAAACTTTAACACGGTATCAGAGCACTAGGTATTTAATCTTAGTGTTTAAGCCTTCATTGCAATTTTCAGCCTTCATAGCAGTGGTTTTTTTTTTTTTTTGGCCTTTATTGCCCTTTTTTCATCCTATATCCTAGTCCTTTCTAAATTTCATCATGGGTGATAAAGAACATCCTGATAAGACCAGTGTTCCACCTAAATCGGATGAGGATAGTAGTTCACATAGTGACGATGTGATTTTTGGGTCTGCTAAGGGTGATATGCAGCATCTACAGGCTGGCTACAGATTGAATGGTAAGAATTATTTAAAGTGGTCACAAATAGTTCAAACTTTTCTCAAAGGGAAAGGTAAGATTAGCCATCTGTTGGGTACTGGACCGAAGAAGGGAGAGCCTAGGTTTGAAGCTTGGGATGAAGAGGATTCCATGATTGTGTCATGGTTGTGGAATTCAATGACTCCAGCAGTTAGTGATACCTGCATGTTCTTGACTACTGCAAGAGAAATTTGAGAGTATATTCGACAAACATACTCAAAAGTGGAAGATGCAGCCCGAATTTATGAGGTCAGAACAAAGGCTATGGCTACAAAGCAGGGGAATGGTTCAGTCACTGAATATATTAATAGTTTGCAGAGCTTGTGGCAAGAATTAGACCATTATCGCTGCATAAAGATGATATGCAGTGATGATGCTGCAGTTTTGAAGAAAATGTTAAAACAAGATTGTGTGTATGATTTCTTAGCTGGACTGAATATGGAGTTCGATCAAGTGAGAATTCAGATTCTCGAAAAAGAAGAGTTACCATCTCTTAATACTGTGATAGCTTTGGTACGAGCAGAAGAGAGTAAGAGGATGGTCATGCTGCAGTCTGCTCCAGAAACAGGTTCTGCCTTAGCATCAAATGGTGGTGGAAATAGAAGTTTAAAGCTGAATTAGATTGGTGGCAGCAATCAAAATCAGAGTAGTAACAACAGCAGTGTCAACAATAATCCAACCAATCTTTGGTGTACTTACTGTAAAAAACCAAGGCACACCAAAGATAAGTGTTGGAAACTTGTAGGAAAGCCTTCAACCTCAAGTAAAGAGTGGGGTTATAAAGGGGAACAGCAGAAGAGTCAAGCACACAAGACTGCTGATACAGGAAAAACAGTTGAAGAAGGAGAATTCAATTCAGAGACTTTGGCAAAACTGAAAAGTCTTTTGGGAACTTTGGAGAAATCTACAGCTAATAGTGGATCTATAAGTCACTCTAGTATGTGTTCTCTGGTTCACTCAGGTAATGTCAATAATTATTATGGTTTTAATGTTTTAGATAAGTGTAGTTTAAACTCATGGATTATCGATTCAGGTGCTACAGATCACATGACCCATTTTTCCCACATATTCACCACATATAAACCTTGTCCTAGTAATCGAAAAGTGTCTATAGCTGATGGTTCTCTCACAACTGTAGCTGGCATAGGAGACATTCAAATTGATTCAATATTGTGTTTAAAGAATGTCTTACATGTTCCTAGATTGTCTACTAATCTCATATCAATTCAGAAAATCACAAAAGATATGCAGTGTTCAGTAATATTTTTTCCTACATTTTGTGAGTTTCAGGATCAGAGTTCGGGGAGGAGGATTGGACTTGCTAGAGAAAAAAATGGTCTGTATTTCGTTGAAACATCTAGAATGCCTAGAGTGATTAAGTTGGAACCTTCCCAAACTTTTTTATCTGAAAAAACAGCTAATGAAAATAGGATTTGGTTATATCACTTTAGGTTTGGTCATCCAGCTTTTAAGCTGGAAATTGATTTTTCAAATGATAAGTCTAAGTTAGATTTAAATTCTGAGTCAAATCCTATCTCAAACTCTAACATGAATTCAGATTCTGAGTCTATCTCCAACTCTAGATCAAATCCTATCTTGATTGAACCAAATCCTAATTTGAATGATCCAGAAAACAGAAGCAATAACAGTCCACAAAATACTGCCATACAACAACCGAATAATCCCATTGTGACTCAACTTCCCATTGATAACAATCCTACTATCATAACTGATCCACAGAAGCCTATTTTAACTCACTCATCCCTTGATAACAGATCTAAAACTGTACAACCTGTTACCATACCAGAACTGACAACAATCTCTGATCATAAAAGGTTTTCTAGAATGTATTCAAGGAGAAATCAGACCAAAGAACAAGGACAATCTGACTTGAACTTTAGTGAGTTACCTATTGCTCTTAGAAAAGGAAAAAGGGAGTGTGTTAACCGACCAACATATCCTCTTTCATCTTTTGTGTCGTTTGATAAATTTTCTTCAAATCATAAAGCCTTTCTCACAAACCTAAACACTATATCTGTTCCTACTACACTGTCTGAAGCATTAAATGACAATAATTGGAGACAGGCCATAGAGAGTGAAATGGAGGCTTTGGAAAAAAATCAGACTTGGGAGTTGAGTGCACTGCCTGAAGGGAAGAAAGCTGTGGGATGCAAGTGGGTATACACGGTGAAGTATAACGCAGATAGGACATTGGAAAGGTATAAAGCCAGGTTAGTGGCTAAAGGCTATACACAGACACCAGGAATAGAGTATCAAGAAACTTTTGCTCCAGTTGCAAAGATGAGTACTGTGAGGGTGTTATTAGCTCTAGCTGCAAATTATGACTGGCCTTTACAACAATTTGATGTGAAGAATGCATTTCTTCATGGGGATTTGGAGGAAGAAATATTCATGGAGGTTCCACCGGGTTATGGCAGCAAACTAGAAGTAGGGACTGTTTGCAGGTTAAAAAAGGCATTGTATGGCCTTAAACAATCACCAAGAGCATGGTTCGGCAGGTTTGCTAAGGTATTAATGTCAGCTGGTTACAAACAAAGTCAAGGAGATCACACACTCTTCATTAAACACTCAATAGCAGAGAGCTCAGCAGCAGGGGGAGTCACGGCTGTTCTTGTTTATGTGGATGATATAATCGTCACAGGAAGTGATTGGAGAGAAATTGAAGCAGTAAAACAGTGTATGAGGAGAGAATTTCAGATCAAGGAGTTAGGTAGATTGAAATATTTTTTAGGCATTAAGTTTGCTCACTCAAGAGAGGGAATTTTTCTTTCTCAAACTAAATATGTTACTGACCTGCTGAAGGAAATAGGTAAAATGGGGTGTAAACCAGCAGCTACACCCATTGATCAGAATCATAAACTTGGTGAGGCACTTGATAATACAATGGTGAATCGAGAAATGTATTAAAGGCTAGTTGGGAGATTAATCTACCTCTCACATACACGTCCAGACATTGCTTATGTCGTGAGTGTTGTGAGTCAGTTCATGCATGATCCTAGAGAGATACATTTGCAAGCAGTGTATCGGATATTACAATACTTGAAATCTTGTCCTGGAAAGGGGATTTTGTTTAAAAGAAACGCAGGGCTAACCTTGGCAGCATATACGGATGCTGATTATGCAGGTTCAGTAGTTGATAGAAGGTCCACTTCTGGGTATTGTACATTCTTAGGAGGTAACTTAGTGACGTGGAGAAGCAAGAAGCAGAATGTGGTTGCAAGATCAAGTGCAGAAGCAGAGTTTAGGGCAATGGCACAAGGGATTTGTGAACTGTTATGGTTGAAGATTATTATGAATGATTTAAAGATTCCATTAGAAAGCCCTATGAGACTATATTGTGATAATAAATTATCCATTAGTATTGCTCACAATCCGGTGCAACATGATAGGACAAAACATATTGAAGTTGATAGGCATTTCATAAAAGAGAAACTTGACAGTGGAGAGATTTGTACTCCCTATGTTTCAACTGGGAATCAACTAGCTGATATTTTGACTAAGGGGCTACCGGCAGCTATGTTTCAAGACATTACATCCAAGCTGGGAATGAAAGATTTCTATTCTCCAGCTTGAGGGGGAGTGTTACAAGATAAGAGTTACTGTTTTACAGCTTTGTAAATAAGTTAGTTAGATGGTTAAAATGCAGTGATAAGATTAGATAGTTCAAATGTATTGATAAGATTAGCTAGATAAGAGTTAGTTCAATCTAGATAAGAGTTAGTTTAATTTTGAATTGTTTTATCTACATATGACAGTGTATATACAGAGATTGTAAATGAATGAGATAGAACCTTTTTTTGATGTCATTTTTATCTTATAAACTTTAACAGTATTAAATAGCAATATTGAAGCATGAGAAGCAACAAAGACCTGAGGATTTCCCTCTACTCTCTGATCCCACTCTTTGGTGGCTCTCTTTTTCACTCTCTCTTCTCCATTCTCTCTCATCACTTCTTCCCTTGTCTCACTCTATTCTAGGATGTATATGATTGAGGCAGGGCTTATTCGGGTTTGGTTTAGTGCCGATGTTGGTTAAAGAAGAGAGTGGTAAGGTTGGTTTGCTGGTTTCTAGAAAGAGAGTTTCTGTCCATGAGAGAAGTCACCAGAAATGAAAACTAAGAGCTGCCGAAGTATTTTTCTTTTTTTCTTTTTTAATTACTCGAACTGGCCGTATATGTGTATATAAGGACGTATCAGTATGCATTATAGGCTCAAAATATCATATGGCCAAAATATAGCCATATGGATATGTTGTTTGTCCGATACGGCCGTATAGCCATATATACAGCTCAGTACGGCCATATTTACGAACCATGTGGAAAACTGATAACTTTATAGCTGAATTGATACCCAACAATTAAGGACAATATCAACAACATTCATTTACATGATAACAATAATATTAATATCCGTTAGAAAAATCAACAAATTAGTTATTTTCTTTTTTAGATTTGATGTAGGACAAGTTTACAATTCCTCATTAGATTAGAATTATTAAGTCTTTTTAGTTTAGGATATTAAGTCTTTTTATGTTTAGATTTAATCTTTAAGTTAGGATTCCTATTTCTATAAGAGTTAGGATTAGAACTATTATAAATAGGTTTATATTGTTTATGTTCATTAACTTGTTCAATAGTGTTTTCAGTAATAAGATTTGTGAATTTTCTATCGTTATCTAAGTTTATTCGTTTCGTTTCGAAACAAAATTTTCGCTGCACCAAAATTGGTATCAGAGCGTGGTTTGTCCTCGACTGATGGCTGAAATTGGTTCAAGTGGACAACAAACCTCCGACAACGAACGGCGGTTTGCGACTGTCGAGCAACGACTCGATAGAATCAAAGAAACACTTCGAAATCTTCAGCAGATCTTTGCTGCGTTGACTCTCGAAGGTAGACGAGTTGCTGGCGAGCGTCAACCTGACTTGACAGGTGGCCGGACGGCGACTACCGGCGGCGACACCGAAGATGACCGCAGACGGTAAGGAGGCCGAAATCCGGGCGACCAAGACCTGCGTGACCTGGATCTGCCCTTGGAACCCGCGCGCGACGCAGACCCGTCAAGATACCCTGCGCCACCCGTTTTCCACCCTAACCTGCAACCCTTCCGCCCACATGTCACCGGATCGACGTACCCGTCAGACCGGCGAGGTCCTCCCGACGATTCCCTGGCAGATCCCGACCTTTACAGTCCCGATTCATACGCCCACGACCCGAGACATCAAGATCCACGAGATCCGACCCAGATCGGGCCCAAACAAGGCTGGAACGGCGACGATGGAGGCCGGCAACCCCATATCGACGGTGTCAGAGGTCGGAACGATGACAGAAGAGGCATAATCGAAGAGATCCGACCAGTCCCATACAGACCCGACCTGGTTCATGTGTACCAAAAGGGTAATCGAGCTGTTTTTGGATGGCACGACGCCCAAGGAGACCGCCAAGCAGTCCACAGACGTGGTGAGAGAGAATTTGCACCCGTTGGAGGCTTTGATGATTCTTCGGGAGACGAGGATAACGTCAATATCACTTATGGGAATGCTCGATATCGTCAAGAACGACAAGATTACAAGATGAAGATGGATTTGCCCACTTTTGATGGTCGATTGCACATTGAAGACTTTCTTGATTGGGTATATAATGTTGAGCAATTTTTTGATTATTCAGAAATCCCGAAAGAACGACAAGTTAAGACAGTGGCATATAAATTAAAAGGAGGAGCTGCAGCTTGGTGGGAACAGTTGCAGTTCAATCGCCAAAGACAAGGAAAGCAACGTATTCGAACATGGGCAAAGATGAAGCGATTGCTTAAACAACGATTTCTTCCTCCTGACTACGAACAGTTCTTGTATCAACAATTTCAGAATTGTCGACAGTCAAATAGAAAAGTTGCAGAATACACTGAAGAGTTCTATCGACTGAGCGCCAGGTGTAATCCGATGGAAACTGTGGATCAGCAAGTTGCTAGATATATTGGAGGCTTAAGTTTTACTATTCAGGATAAGTTGGCTCTTCATAGCATTTGGACATTATCTGATGCGATTAATTTGGCTATAAAGGTTAAGGCTCAAATCAATAGACCAGTGAATCGGAAGCCAAACAATTTTCGAAGGTCTACCCCAGATACATCGTTCAATCAAAGAACGACTGGCAATAATAAAAACAACTCTAAATCCATTTCTACAACCCTAGCTCTAGGACAAGGACAAAGTACCAGCGTTGCTCCTAATAAACCCACTGCACTGCATCAATAGCCAAATCGAACCAGTTCAAACCCATATGCTCGACCAAATTTGGGAAAATGTTTCAGATGTAATCAACCTGGTCATCTCTCAAACAATTGTCCTAATCGAAGAACTGTCAACTTTGCGGATGTAGATGAGATAGTAGATGCTGGCATAAAGGATCCAGAAGCTGATGATGACACTTATGAAGGAGCTGAATACACCGAAGGGGATGAAGGGGAAGCAGTTGCTTGTATGCTACAACGACTCTTGTTGGCACCCAAAAGGATCGATGAATCACAACGTCATAGGATTTTTCGGACTCGATGTACTATCAATAATAAAGTCTGCAATAATATTATTGATAGTGGAAGTAGTGACAATGTGGTGTCCAGGACGTTAGTTAAAACATTAAGCCTAAAAACTGAGAAGCATCCTTACCTTTACAAGATTACATGGATCAAAAGGGGTCCTGAAGTTCAGGTTACGGAAGTTTGTAAAGTTCCCCTATCCATTGAAAAATATTACAAAGATGAAATTATATGTGATGTGGTTGATATGGATGCTTGCCATGTCCTTTTGGGAAGACCCTGGCATTTTGATGTTGATGCTACATATAAAAGTCGTGACAACACAGTCATATTTTGGTGGTATGGTAGAAAGATTGTGCTGCTGCCACAACAACCACAACCGGAGCCTCAAAGTGTTAGTAACACTGCTGGACACTTATTTACATCGATCCCAGGATCTGATTTTCTAGAGCAAGTTAAAACTCAGAATTCTTTAGTAGCTCTAGTTGTCAAAGGTTCAATCACAGCTGAGGTGGATGTTCATCCAACGGTGCGTCAACTTCTTGAAGAGTTTAATGATCTATCACCTACTGAGTTACCAAATGAGTTGCCACCTATGAGGAATATTCAGCACCATATTGATTTGGTACTTGGTGCTACCCTGCCTAATCTGCCACATTACCGCATGAGTCCAACAGAGCATGAAGAACTAAAGCGACAGGTTAATGAGTTGTTAGACAAAGGTTTAATTCGGGAAAGTATGAGTCCTTGTTCAGTTCCAGCTTTACTTACTCCAAAGAAAGATGGAAGTTGGCGAATGTGTGTAGACAGTCGTGCAATCAACAAAATTACTATCAAGTATCGATTTCCCATTCTCGACTTACTGACATGCTTGATAGATTGGCAGGAGCTGTGGTGTTTTCTAAACTTGATTTACGTAGTGGTTATCATCAAATTCGTATACGGCCTGAAGATGAGTGGAAAACAGCGTTCAAAACTAAAGATGGTCTTTATGAGTGGTTGGTGATGCCATTTGGATTGTCTAACCCACCCAGTACTTTTATGCGATTGATGAATCAAGTTCTTCGACCATTCATTGGAAAATTTGTGGTGGTTTATTTTGATGATATCCTTATCTATAGCCAGGATGAGAAGGAACATCTAGTGTATCTCAAAGAAGTTCTTCAAGTTTTGAGGGAAAATAAGTTGTATATCAATTTTAAGAAATGTCATTTCTTGACTGATCGGCTCTTGTTCCTTGGTTTTATAATAGGAAAGGATGGTGTTCAAGTTGATGAAAATAAGGTTAATCCCTAAGACTGTCAAAGAAGTGCAAAGTTTTCATGGTCTAGCTACCTTTTATAGGCGCTTCATTCGAGGTTTTAGTACAATTATGGCCTCAATTACTGACTGTTTAAAGAAAGGAAAATTCCAATGGGGAAAAACACAAGAAGATAGTTTTCAAGTCATTAAAGAAAAGCTTTGCTCAGCTCCGTTATTGTCACTTCCCACTTTTGAGAAAGTATTTGAAGTAGAATGTGATGCATCCGTGCAAGGGATTGGAGCTGTACTATCCCAAGAGGGGCGACCTGTTGAGTTTTTCAGTGAAAAGGTTAGTGAAGCTCGACAAAAATGGACTACCTATGAGTTGGAGTTTTATGCAGTGATCCGAGCATTACAACATTGGGAGCATTATTTGGTCCAACGTGAGTTTGTTCTATATACTGACCATCAAGCATTGAAGTTTATTAACTCCCAAAAGACAATCAATCGTATGCATGCTCGATGGATTACTTTTTTGCAAAAATTCACTTTTGTTATCAAACATAAGTCAGGGCAATCAAACAAAGTAGCAGATGCATTAAGTCGACGAGCTTCTCTTCTATCTACCATTAGCACCGAGGTGGCTGGTTTTGAGTCTTTAAAGGATATTTATGCTCATGATGACGATTTTGGTAAAATATGGACTAAATGTTGCAACAAAGAGTTTGTTACTGATTTCCTCATACAGGATGGGTTTTTATTCAAGGGTACACAATTGTGTATCCCTCGCTCTTCGTTGCGTGAACTTTTGATTAGAGAATTACATGCTGGAGGGTTAGGTGGACATGTTGGACGTGATAAAACAATTAGTTTGGTAGAGGAGAGATTCTATTGGCCACAACTTAAGAGAGATGTTGGACGTTTTGTTCAACGATGTCCTATCTGCCAAAGAGCTAAGGGGCACGCTCAGAATACAGGTCTTTATAATCCTTTGCCTATTCCAGAGACAATTTGGCAAGATTTGACAATGGATTTCGTACTTGGGCTTCCTCGCACTCAAAGGGGTGTTGATTAAGTTTTTGTAGTAGTTGATCGTTTTTCCAAGATGGTTCACTTTATACCGTGCAAAAAGACTTCCGACGCGTCACATGTGGCTCATCTTTTCTTTCGAGAAATTGTGGACAAGTTTACAATTCCTCATTAGATTAGAATTATTAAGTCTTTTTAGTTTAGGATATTAAGTCTTTTTATGTTTAGATTTAATCTTTAAGTTAGGATTCCTATTTCTATAAGAGTTAGGATTAGAACTATTATAAATAGGTTTATATTGTTTATGTTCATTAACTTGTTCAATATTATTTTCAGTAATAAGATTTGTGAATTTTCTATCGTTATCTAAGTTTATTCGTTTCGTTTCGAAACAAAACTTCCGCTACACCAAGATTCCAGACCAAAATCTTAAAACAAACAACACACACCTGCAGGCACAAAAATATATGAATAAAGGAAAAAGAAAAGAAAAGTAGATAACTCTTCAAGTAAAATTTTGATGTAACATTAGATTAACAACCAACCAATACCATTAAAAGAAGAAGAAAAAAAAAAAGGCAGAACCTAACCTGGGCAAATGCTGGTTTAAAATTGGATGAGAAATCCAATTTCCTCATAAGAGGTATCACATTAGAACTCTGTGGATAAGTTACATGAGGAGCCTTCACCCGATTCAAAGGTATAAAAGTAACTCGTCCTCCTTTCAATGAATTCAGGTGTTTAATTAACTGGGTTGATATTTCATCATTTTCAACCACCACATGAAATAAGCTGCTCAAAAGTCAACAGATCAAACAACAGAATTTAAAGTGTAGTATTCACATAATGAACAGTGTAATTACCATAATCAAATGCACTGACATAAATCATGTAAAAATTTGGTATGTACCTCTTTCCAGCAGTAACCTCAACTGCAGCGAAAAATTTTTCATCACATTTAAGCAGCTCAATAATTGGACCATAAACTCCATTAATTTTATGCTCTCTACAGATCCGCCGGAGAGACTTTAATCCTCTCCTAACATCCTGACAATATTATATAGAATAAATTATAAGAAAACGGAAGAAGCTAGGATAAGATGTGCAAGACCGCATTTGTTTAACAACTAAGTTTTTTCAATTTCAACCATCTATCAACTTATTTGATATTTCGTCCTAAATATATCCACTCTCCTTTGAGAAGTCATGACACTACAGTTAATTACCAGAAAAGAAAGAAGGCAAGGTTGAGATCTACTCTAGAACATTGTTGGGACTTGGGATTTTACGTGCCTACAAAATAAATTCCAAGTTTTTATCAAATTGCTTTGAATCTATCAGTGAGGCGATTGTAGAACTGTTCTTGCAGTGGTTAAGTCAGATTACTCTCTCTGTTCCTTGGTACTCTTCTAACAATTAACAACCAACCATCCAATTTGCAACAAATAATTAACTCTTATTGGGTACATTGGTATCTTACACAATTTATAATTTAACAAGGGAGAAAGGCAAAAAACCAACTGAGGTTTGACCATTTTTTGAAAACAATTCTCTAATTTTGTTTATAAATGAATGCTCCTTATTATATATCAAAAACACCTTAGAGCTTCATAAATTATTTTTAAAAAACCCTTTGTTTGTGTACCATAAGAGGGGTTTTCATCTAAATTCTGAACTAGAAATTTTTTTTTTTTTTTTGGAAAAAGGGTAAGAACTCATGGGGATTTTTGGGAATTTTCCTTAAAAA
Organism: Dimocarpus longan; assembly: GCA_022984855.1. Classification (NCBI taxonomy): domain Eukaryota; kingdom Viridiplantae; phylum Streptophyta; class Magnoliopsida; order Sapindales; family Sapindaceae; genus Dimocarpus; species Dimocarpus longan. Next base: position 28,242,882 of record CM041014.1, read on the forward strand.
AAGTATCTATATCTGTATAATGCATATTAGGTTTGACTGTACAAACAACATCAATCAAACAGGCAGAAATAGCAAAAGGAAAAAAAATTCTGCTCATATTTTCCTTCCTTAATTCTGTCTTAGTACACATCATCACATTCAAATTGAGTTGGCAATACTAAAAGTATTGACAATAACAAACGAGCAGCATGAAATAAAATTAAGAGTTAAATACACGATACCCCCTCCATATTTGCTTAAAAATAGAGGGAAACATATTTATCATTTTATTACACCAAACCCCTCCAGGTTTGCTTAAAAACAAAGGGAAATATATTTATCATTTTATTACACCAAACCCTCACACCTAACGTTCAATTTTTTTATGGTTTTTCATTTACTTTAATTTAATTTTTTAATCTTTTTTTATTTACTTTCCATTTAATTATTTTCTGATTGATTTGATCCTCACAATTTTTAATATTTTATTTATTTTTCATGTCAAGTACTTATGTCATCATTTCACTAATCTAATAGGTGTCAAGCGAAAGGATTAAAATGTCATTCACTTAGTTAATATTGACAAAAACCAATATTAGGTGTGGGGATTTGGTGTAATAAAATGATAAATATGTTTTTCATTGTTTTTAAACAAACTTGAAGGGGGTATTGTGTATTTAACTCTAAAATTAAGTAGCATGTGTTTCCAATATTGATATTCACAAAGGAAATGAGTGAGAAAGGAGGGAGGAGAGACGAGAAAAATGTAATAGAGAGAAGAGACGGGGAAAAAGTTGGGAGGAAAGAGAAGAGAGAAACAAAAAAATATTAGAGGGGCAAGCTTAATCCAAGTTGTGTAAATCTTGCACGTGTGTCAATATCGTACAATATATCTTTAAAATGAAAACAAAACTATTAGAATATCGGTCAATGGCAAACATAATTAGCATCCATAAACATTTAAAAGAAAGCACTGAGCACAAAAATAAATATTCACAATAATAACAATAACAATAAATTAAAAAGAGAGAAAGCGAGTGCTCACTCCAGGAGTTGCACGATCAAGGCCCTTCTCTGCTTTCTCAACTTCTGCTTTCAACTTATCAATTTCAGCACAAAGTTCAGTTTCCTTCCCCCATAAGGACCTATATGATAATGAAGTTTAATCATATTGGAATACTGCCAAAGGACTTGACCAAGATTATAAAAACTGAAAAGCATACTTCCGTTCGTCTTGGAGTTTGTCCCTCTGTGCCTTATGATTATTGAACTCTTCACGTGATTTAGAGATAAGGGATTCACGAGTTACAATCTTACTTCTGTGACTCTCAATGTACCCATTCCGCTTGTTTAAGTCATTAATAAGCCGATGAATTTCCTCCTTAAGTTTTTCCTCCTATGACATAAAAGATGGTAGTTGAGTAGCATGCAAACCTTAAAACAAGGTACATAATACACATTCTGGAATAGCGTAGGTAACTGATGGTACAGGCAATGCAGCAGAAGCACATGCAAGAACAGAATAAGAACTGGAAGCAAGCATGCAAACAAATAAACATTTAGATCCCATCTATCTAGATCTGGTCTACCAGAAAATACTTAACCAATGTCTACATCAAAGAATATACCAATAGAAGAAAGACTGACTATGAAAATAAGATTTCTGACAACCAGGAACAAACACCACTCAATATAGAATAACTAACCCACTTATCACCTACAGCTACGTACAACAGAAGTAATCTTTGAGAAGTCAGAACAATATTACATGCTACTTCCAAAAAAAAACAAATTAGATGCGTTGATGCAAGCGATGTGACACGAGAAATTGCAATGCCATCTTACCTGAGGTTAATTACAAGTAGCATGGTTCTAGGACGATCATCCATTCTTTAAAAAAACAAAGGCTTAAAAATTTACTTCCTTCTAGATTATAAAACAAATGACCATCAAACTAAAGCAGAAAATAATATATAGTCAATAAACAAGGATAATGTGTACAAGAAAATACCACAAAATAACAAGAATTAGAGTTCAGGTGGACTAAAGTACTATTTGGTCAGGGAAATATGGTATACTAGCGTTTAAGGGTCATTTAAACTGATGTAATAGACCTTTCACAGCTCATTTTGACTAGATCAGTTTAATTTAAAACATTAAAATTCTACAGCATACCATCGCAGCGGATAATGTTGACATCGTACCTTAATAAGGTTACCAAATCCAAGTAGCATAAAACAGTCAAGATACATGCAATTTTAATATACTTCTATAAGTTTAACAAGTTTAATTCAATCCTCTGCTTAGAGACTATACACATAAAAATGAAAAGAACATTAATCTGTATAAATATATATGTTGTTGGACTGCTATTTTACAAAGGGTGCCAATATTGCAATCCAAAAGTATGCTTTACACGCCCAATTTATAAGTATACCAATTATTAAAATTTGATAATTCACCTATTACAATAAGCTTTCATTATAATGTCAACAGTAACCTTATTAAAAAAATTTAATTATGTCTACATATTTTATTTCAAGACCGATTTAAATTATTGATACACAATTTTTCCAATTGTTGGTATCTAATCCAATAAATCATGAATGACAATATCATAGGAACCATAACTTTTGGTGATAATTGGATGAACAACTTTCCGATTAGTATTAGTGCAAAAACAGATGGGATTTCTAAGAGTGTATGCATCAGGTTTTTATTGTACTCAAACTCATGTTAGTCTTGGTTTCCAATTTAGTGGGAGAAAGTAACTAAGGATTAGCTATTTGCTTCAATTTCTTACGCGTTTGTGCCATTGCTTCAATTTTATTTAAGTAGAAACACATGGAAGCTCTTCCCCATTCTAATTGACAGCTCAATTCCATATGTAAATTTCTTATCAAAAGGCACCAAATCTAGTTTTCTCCATTAAGGATTAGTAATTTCAAGCATCACACTTGACCGTTTCATATGAGGATAGACAACCTCTATGCACACTCACAGACAAAGTGTCGACCCTAACCGAATTAGCATGATTCAATTTGGAAAAGATAATTTCTAACACACTTGTAAAGATTAAATAAGGAAGTCCTTGAAATTAAATGGGTTTCTTTATGTATTTTATATGACGTAAAATTTATATTAATGTTTAAGATAAGGTGGATTAATGGATTTTATTTTTAATTAAATATATTTGTCCTTATTGGCCATTTTGTTTAAAGATACTTTCGTGATAAAAGTTTCTAATAAAATACTGATGTATAAATCATATTTCTTGATAGCAGTACTGGCACCCTTTTATAAAAACGTTGTTAATGATTTAAACAAATAAAAATAAACAACTCCATTTAGGTTAAATATAATCAACATGTAATTATATACAACACCACTTGTTCCCATAACACAATGGACTTTCAGAATTCAGAAATAACTAGAGATCAATGAGGGATGAATTCCATTGCTATCATGGTTGACCAACTTTCAGAAATCGCTAACTTCATTTGTTAGGGAACAAGGGACCCATCTATTTAGCATATCTTTACTGTCAGTATACAGTGTTGCATGTAATTCCAACTCTATCACACCAAATCACTCCTATCACTGTTTTCAGAGACATGATCTTAGAAACTTAGAGCTAACTTACAATCCTCTATGACTTCTATCAACCCAAACGCGATAGGCATATTACAAATAGAAGGTTGGGAAACCCTCGGACGTGCTTGGTTGGTACAACTCCAAAACCATGGGCAGCAGTTACTACATAGGCAAAATTGGCCAATAACTATTTTAAAGACCAAACTGGAGATATAAATCCTTTCAGTATAATGTATAGGAGACAGTCAACTTATTTCTATGATTTACTCCCTTTACTAGATATTTAAAGACCCTAGCAGGCACAGTCAAAGAAACAGATACAGCCAAGGATCAAGGAGTCAAATGCCAAATTTGAGACATATGCAGCCCCATATTTTCTGCAGCAATATATATACTTCCAAAAATTAGATGCAGAAAACTACCTGCACCAAATTTGAAGAAAGAACCCGTTCAAGATCATCAATTTCCTTTTGAAGCCATTTATCACGAGCAGCTCTACTTGAAAACTGCCTAGCATGACCTTGTTTTTGATAAAGAATGTTAAGTTGCTTTTCACGCTCCATGATTCTATATATCACAAAACCGTTAGTAGAGAAAAAGATGTTAATATTTGATCATGACTTCAAAAGACAGATCTAACCAATTTTATTGATATAAACACACTAAATTATAAAATGGTGCCATGTCAAAGTTCAGAGAAGTGCAAAGAAGTATATGGAAACATAAAGAAGATAAAAAAAAAAAAAAAATGTAAACTAAAATGTAGCATTAGACTTATTTTGACCACAATAGAGCTTAAGCTACTTTAAACTTGTAGAAACTGCACTCATTCAAACATACTGGTCAATAGTTTACTTTGTATAACCTCAATCACAATGCATATTTGCATATGGTCACTCTCAAGACTTGAGCAGTAGCACTTGGAGTTGGAAGCCCACAATTACCATTGCACCATAAAACATTTTTACTGGTAAAATGGAAATTGATGGGGCAAAGAAGACTCAAAAATAAAGAGCAAGAACACTGAAAAGTTAAAAATGGAGGGATGCTGGGCAAGTGTGTGTAACATATATTCAGTCAAGATTACATAGACATACTTAATAAATACAAATTCACATAGTCATACCCTTTTGTTATCTCCTTTTCCTTCATGACTAGACTCTCATAAGAAGGATTAATTTTGTCAAGCTCCTCAATTGAGTCTTGTATTTCTCTTTGAATTAAATTAAGTTGTTTGGCTGCATCCTCCTGGAAGCATGAAACATTTAATCAACACAGGGACAATTTTTTTTCCTCATATATACACATAACTGACCACACACACACACAAGCATCTTAGAATACTACTTTGGCTTCCTGATTTCCATGTATCCTCTCTTCTAGGTCTTTCACATCAAGCTCAAGAGCCACCTGCTTTTTTATTGTTTCTTTCCGTCTCTCTTCCACTGCTTTTTTTTCATTGTTTAATGCTTGAACTTCTTTTGTTAGATCTTTGAACTTCTCGTTTAAGTCCTTGCACTTTTTATGAGCATCCAACACAGAGTTATACATCCTAGCTGATGTTTCGGAAAACTTTGTTCTAGTCTCTTCAACCTGAATCGCAAAGAAAAATATGGGTGTTAAACCTATTTCCACATTATAACAAAAGTTAAAAACCCAAAAAAATGCATTATTTCAACTCTAGACAAAGCATGTCATCACAAAGTAAAAATAAACTTCCATGTAAAAAAAGGCAATAATAAATTAAGCGCATGGAATCATTTATGGCAAAGTATTAAAAAAGGTAATAATTAATTGAGTGCATAGAACCATTCTTGGCAAAGGATTCTAAGACAAGAATAATCTTTTTATAAGGGAAAGGCAAGAGCGGGTGCTATATATAGCAAGACAATATTGCTAATAACTACTAAACCCAAAAACTTAATTTGTTGGGAAAGGACCCACCCAACAATAGTATTAATAAATAGGTTGATAAGATTTGATATGTTAACAAGTCTCTTCACGTGCAACATGATGTTGGACACACATTAGACATCCTTGTACCGCATGACTTGTGCAATAAACAATAAATCTAAGAATCTAGATAAAAGGACCCAATATCTCATGGCTTTAATAAGATTTTAGTAGCTGCTAAACCCAAAACCTTGAGTTGTTAAGAAAAAGCCCAAAAATAGTATTCAAAGCATAGGTTAATAGGTTCTGATATGTAACAGAAAAAAATCCACCCATGCCCAAATCGAAATGGACAGAGGGAAAGTAAAATTATTACTAATACACCATTAAGGCAATGTACAGCAGCTATCCGCCTCACACTTGAGACTCAAAAATTTCGAAACGCAATATAAGTAAAAACTATAAGCATTAGATCAATTAGCGGAAAAAATGGTAATTATATGAAAAAAGCCAACATGTTACAAGTACCAATGCAATTCCAATTATCTCAAATAATTCATAAAGCATTGGCTAATTATCGACATAAACCTAAACAACCATTCACTGCAAGGCATGTGTTTGCCTCTAAATCATATACAATGTTCTTCAGGCAAAATGCCACAATTACAGCCAAAGAAACAACCCATAAGCCTCAATGAAGTTCGTAATTTATTTAACCAAAAGAAAATCTCTTTCAAGTTTCCAATGTTGAACACTACAAAAAATAACACAATGATTACTCTATCAAACAAAAATAAATAAAACTCTATCAACACACTCAAATACATATAAACTATGAGATCACTAAAGCAAGGAAAAGTATATCAAAATGTTAAGAAAACAAAAGAATGTAGACAAACAATCTATGGCAACCAAAATTCACAGTTGATACCCCACAAACATTACATGTCAACAGCTTGTAAGATCAATCATTCAGCATCAAAGATTAACTTACCTCTGCTATTTTCTGACGAGCATGATGAAGTTCCTTATCATATATAGTGTATTCTAGAGATTTCCTATGCTTGTCAAGTTGTTGGTATTTTCTCAACTCTTCTTTCTCTTCATCCAATTCAATCAGCCTCTCATCCAAGTACTTAACAACTTGAATAATTTGTTGTCTTTTGTTTCCTAAAAAACAAAAAAAGATACATGTTATGTTTTTTGCATCATTCATATTTATTTACCTTTACCACTCACCACACAAACCATGTAAGAGTGTTTAAATACTATGTTGGATTCTTACCAACAAGTTCATGCCTTTTATCAAGTTACCTAACATAATATCAGAACCAATTTTACCATATTTTGGTTTAAAAACCCCATGAATGAATTCAGGTTTGTTTTGGGCTTAGACCATGACACTAGCCTGTTGGTCACACACATCAATTTATTGTAAGTGCTTAATAATTTTGTCTTGCATCTAGCAAAATTATCTTAGTACTTACCAGTTTCCTGCATGATTTTCAAACTTTCACGACGTCTCTCCTCATATACTCGGGTGCCACCAATTTCCTTCAATAAATCCAATCGCTCGGAATCTTTCATTAATGTCAAAGATGCTATCTATTTTAACATCCATAGAACATTATGAAGTTATACTACATAACATAATGCAAATATAATTGATAATTACCAAGTTCAAAAATGTGAAAACATCATACCTTTCCTTGTTGCACGACATAGTATGGATTAGAGCGAGAAAACCCAGCACTCTCAAGTAAATTCATAACTTCTATTTTCCTGTAAATTATATAGCATTCTCTCACCAAATTGAACATAATAAGCAAAGATAAAATACAAAACATGTATTGTTTTCCAAACCTAAAATAATAGGTTGACTCACGTTATGTGTTTTCCATCCAAGAAATACTCATCCTTTTTCAAGCCAATAGTTCGACGCAAGCGCACTTCCTCCTTATCAACCTACCAAATGCGCACAAGCATTCCAAAAAGTTTAAACAAACAAGAATGGGCCACACAAACGAACATTCAATCTATGTCACTCACATGTCACTTAATGGAAAGGGTGGATAGCTTAATAGAAAAAGGCTAACTTGCAGTTTTAAATAATGATGGTAATATTACCAATGAACACTATAATAACTCAAATTTATGTACAATACCAATCTTCACAAAAATAATTAGAAATAATAAAAGGTAAATTTGATTAATAAGGTTGCAATATAAACTCAATTGCAATTATGCCATCAAAAGAGCTATAATTTGGTTTGATTGATTTAAGTACAAATGTTCCTACAGATCTATCAATGAAGCATGAAGGTTAAAGTTCAAACGTTTGAAGTCAATAAAGGTTATCTATTGGGAGTAAACTACCAATACGAAGATTAAAAGTCGTATAATCTAAAGGTTTCGTCTAAGCCCGAATTTGACTACAATACGAAGGATTACACCCTGCTACCTACTTGTGCATATCTACCAGTTAGCAAGAAACATAAAAGGCATGTAACAAAACTATGTTAAAATGAAAGTAAATTTGTTTTCCTAATCAAAGTATATAATAAAACAAATTAAAACAAGACAAAAAATAAGCAAAAAAGCAATGCCAAAAAAATAAAAGCAAATACAAAGAGGGCAACATGTAGACTAGAAAGCATAAAGAGTAATGTTCATTCAAATGATCTTCTCTTCTAATAAAAGAAACATCAATCTATTAGAAAGAGAAAACACAACGAAATACCTATCTGCTAACATTCCATTAATCATTAAAATAAGAAAAAAAAAGACATTTTTTTTTCTTTTTCTTTTTAATTCTTTTTGTTTATCAAAGCCCCTTGCTCAAGTTTAATTAGGCATATTAATTACTCTCTAGTTCTTTCCAAAACCAGATCAAACTGCCAGACAATATGCATGGCTGCAAAGGACAAGCATATCTTCTCATCATGACCTAATAAAGGAAGTGATTTTTCATGCAATAACTTGTTTGACAAATAATCATTCGACCTCTTCATGTACAAAAAATAAAACCAGGATCTTTCAGCTTTTACTTTAGAGGAAAAAAGACAGGTTACAGAACATTACTGGGATCCGATTGTCAGAATTATCAAAAACAATCTCCACAAAAGCAGATAGCCCTCCACCTTCCTGTTTAATAGTAACATATTAATCATACAAAATGAGCCACTATACATGATAGCTTAACACCGATGAAAACAGTAGTGAAACATACATGAAGTAGCGCACGCTTATCTTCACTGCGCAGGTTTTGAAAGAGATCACTCAGCACAAATCGAATAGCTACAGTTTGACATTGCATTTTAATATACTAATAGCAAAGATACACAAACAACATTACATAATCAAGCACCATACTAACCATGGAAAAAATTTGTCTTGCCAGATCCATTGGCACCAACTGCAGAAGCCATTGAAAATTAATAATAGAACACAATAATAAAATGCCTCATTGAAATTGAACAAAGTCAGAACCGGATATATATCATTATTTGAAAAATCTCATTTACGTAACAAACACTAACAACAGTTGTAAAAATACGTATTCTAGGCTTGTATTGTTATAGTGTAAGATTAACAACAACGTATAAATGAATTCATCACAAGACAGAGAAAGAAGGATATCCTTACCCACACAATTAAATCTAGGGCTAAAAGGTTCGGTATCAACTTGTTCTTTGTAGCTCTTAAAGCCTTTGATTATAACCTAAATGAAAAACGAAAGCGAAAATAAAAATCAAACCTCCAAATTCGACAACACAGGAGAATTCGCATTACCTGCTTAATGTGCATCCTCGATTATCACCTTCAGTCATCAACTCAAACCCTAGCAAATCAAGTCCTACTTCCTTGTAGGGTTTAAGGGACTGAATTTCAGGATTCCTTTTTGGGCCAAACAACAACACTAGGTAACCGATTTTGAGTATTTAACGCATAAATTGCAAATAAGTATATAAATTTAAAATCTTATTGTTTTTATGGAAACCAATATTTAATTTCCCGAAATAACAGAACCCAAAAGATAACGAATCAGATTTTCCCTCCAAATTCTCTCCCTCTCTTTGTCCGTGCCCGCAAAACCCCTCACAGTCTCTCTAAATTTACATTAAAGCCACTCAATCAACCCTCAAAGACTTTATCATTTTCGTCGTTTGTATTTAATTTTTTTTAAAAAAAAATATTTTAATCCCTAAATTTTAAGAAATGACCAATTTTAGAACTATATTTTGAAAAAAAAAATCAAATAATTAACAACTTTTCAAAAAAAGTATCGAATTAATCTTTTTCATTAATCAATTAACGGTCGAACATCTTGGTGGGTAAGGGTAAAATTGTCATTTTAATATATTAATATTTGAATTTTTTTTATTGATTGAAATAAATTAGAAATGTTATTAATATTTAAAAAAATTTTAAAGTAATTGACCATCAATCTCATTATGTACATGTGATCACATATCGATTCCGGATCCTTAACATCTCTCCGTATCCATCCAGCTCTTTTCGTCATCTAATTCATATTACAAACACATTATCTACAAACCTATTTTAATATAAAAAAGCAACATTTTCTTGAAAATTAAATATAACATTTTCAAAAAATATATATATTAACTTCACTTACTGTCCAACAAGGCGGTGGCAAAGGTAGAGAAAGTCAATGGTGGAGGAAGCGAAGGAAGAGTAAGCAGTGTCGTTGCTTGTAGAGGAGGAAACGAGAGGATTGATACAGTTGTCACTAGTGAGAGACTCCAGTGAAGATGAAGAAGAAGGCTTTGTGCTCGCCATCAAACAAGCCTCAGAGGCTATGATATCGGAACGAACACCATGGAGCAGCATTTGGTGGTAGACAGATAGAACATAATGGGGTTGTTTATTGGAGACATAGGTGTGGATAACTCTATTCCATTTCCAGGCATAAGTATTTGAGACAAAGTTTTCATTGAGCACAGAAGAGATTTGCAAGTGGTGGGTGGGTGTCAAAATACAAGTTGACTTGTGTGTGTAAATTGAGGATGAAACCACATCCATTACTGTGTGGAGGTAGTGACAAAGGTAGCAAAAGTCGATGGTGAAGGAAGTGGAAGAGGAGAAAGTGGTGTCATTGCTTGTAGAGGAGGAAACGAGAGGACTAATTATTAGGACCCTCCCAGACTCCTATCTTAGGCCCAAGAAGATCATGTGATATGTTAAAAACTTGTATGCAATTCTAAATTTTTTAATAGAAATAATTTGGAAATTCAATAATATATAATATGGTTTAATTAAAAATTTTGGTAATATAATTGCTATTTTAACCAATAATTTCACCCTATAATAATCAAAATAAATTTCTAAAAGAATTTCAAATATGATTAATTTCATATAAAACATACAAAATAAATTTGTTTGTATATAGGAACATAATTATTAAGTAGGTTAATATCCTTTTCAAACCAAGAGTCAAAACATAAGCAAAACTGACGAGAAATTAAATATTTTATAACATTAAAGTAATAAGTATATATATGCAAACCTAGATATTATGTGATATACAAAATATATATCCAATAGTAAAATATCATTTCTCAACGTCATGTGATCAGGTGGTCCATCTCTTCCTATCTGAAGATTTCTTTTGAGACCCAATAGTTACCTGAGAAATGTTTTAAAAATATAAAATGGTGAGCACAAACGCCTAATGAATAAATATACTTTCAAAAACCAAATAAATTATTTTCAATAATAATTAACATATATAACATAAGAATAATAATAAATAAAATCTCAATGATCCATATTCAATCTTATTTGAAAATAATTCTAAAATTATATCTCATATCATGATAAAATATAAATGCTTATATGACTCATTTCTATTTACTAATAAAAACTCGATCTACACCAATCTAATATCCAAGGATATTTATCATACGTGGTAGAGATACTCAATATACACGCAGAACTAAGGATAATATTTGTTATACACGTACTGGTCGACTCAATAACTTTCCGTAGATCTACCATACACGTGCTGGGTAACTCTCTAAAACTTACTCACATGAAGCCTGTTTGACCGTTAGAGGGGAGAGTATAGTCCTAGTAATCTTAAAATCTTATTTTATTCGTTGCTTAACTCAAATAATTTTCATAAACAAATTTATAATATTCGATTTCTAAATAAAAATATAATTATCCTTAATAAATATTCTAAAATCAAATTATAAATCATAGTACATAATTAATACATCAATTAACTAATTAAATAATTTTCTTCTAATAATAATTTAATAAATAAAAGTTGAAATTTAAATAATTTAAAACAACTGAATTCAATTGAAATAAACAATCCAAGAAATTAATTATTTAACAAATAATTCATTTATAATAATCTATAAATAACCAAATCTGAAAATATTGATAATTATAAATAATTAATTCAATTTAAATAAAAATAATCCACCAATAAATTTGATTTCAGGTCTATTTGGAACCACTAGTATCCAAATTATCCTCAAATTCTTTTTCATCTAAAAATAACATAAAAATCTATTTAGAATCTATAAAAACCAATCAGAAAATTAAACCTGGAATTAAATAATTGCACACCAAATCAACTCAGAAATCAACTCCAATTACTTTTTTTTTTTTTTTTTACTTTTTCTTTTCTTCTTCTTCATCGGCTTGTTATTTTCTCCTCCTTTTTGTTTTGTTATACAGTTTGGTTTTATGTGTAATTTTCTTTTAGATCTCATAGTTCCTATATATATCTAGCTTATTCAAACTATATGAATGATATCCGCCCCTTTTTAAAAATAAAATAAAATAAAATTGTCACTTAGGCCACCAAATACCTACCTCTTTTTTTTATTAAAAAAAAAAATTGTTTCCATTTTCTTTCTCTCACAATCACCCCATGTTATTTGTTTATTTTTTTATTATTATTATTTTGAATTTTTTATGGACATAGCCTATCACATTTTTTGCTTGTAAATTTGTAGTTTGCACCCTACCTTTTGCTATGGGCTTTTTCCTTTCACACCCCATTTTCTTGAGTTCTTTTAAAAATATTCGCAAAGATAATATTTGTCCATATACCCTTTTATTTCTAAAATTTGAACCAGACCAAATTAATAATAATAAATTGAATTTCAATTAATATTTTAGATTCATTAGGATTCAGGCCTTACACTGATACAGTAGCTGCCGGTGAGAGACTTCGGTGAAGATGAAGAAGAAGGCTTCATGCCCATCATTCAACAAGCCTCAGAGGCCATGATATCGGGACGGACATCACAAAGCAGCATTTGATGGTGGATGGAGAGAGCATGGTGGGGTTGTTTATTGGAGAGATAGGTGTGGACAACTCTATTCCATTTCCACATATAAGTATTTTAGATAGAAATTTCGTTGTGCACAATAGAGATTTGCAAGTGGTGGATGTGGTTGTAGTGAATGTCAGATTACAAGTAAGTTGACTTGTGTGTATGCAAATTGAGGATGAAACCACATCCGTTACAGGCATATGGTGCAATGCGAATTGGGGCCATATAAGAACATCACAAGGTGTTTGACTATTTCATTGTTGGCTTGGCGAAGGCGATATAATCAATTTCAAAACCACCAGACCCTACATTCGATAAATCCAGACAACCCCAAGTTGTAATTGAAGACCCATTACAAGATGGAGTTTTTAATTTCTTTGTTTTAATTTAAAAATTGTTTTTTAATAAAGTTTTTTTTTTTTTTTTTTAAAAAAAAGCTTTTTAATTACATATATTCATATATGAATTTTAAAATGGTGATGTATATAATTGGCGGTTTAATTTTTTATTTTAAATTTTATGTAACACGTGTTAAATTTTCACTAGTCGGTAAGTTAAGATAAAATAGTAATTTTAGGGTTAATTAATGATGGGGGGTAAAAGACTTTTCATATTTTCTATATGGTTGACCGTTAATTTCTTAGTTAAAGGGACTAATTTGATACTTTTTCAAAAAATTAGGGATCATTTGATGCATTTTTAAAACATAGTTAAAAATTTGATCATTTCCCAAAATTTAGGAACTAAAATGATTTTTACCCCTAATTTTTTTCTTCTTTTTTGGAGTGGTTGAAATGATGAGAATGGCTTCGTGGTTCCCGGCGACGAAGCCTGTGCCAACATTGTCATGCCCAAACATCGTATTTCGATCGAAGAAGAACCTGATCACCGTCGTCACCGGTCATCTCGTCACCATTCTGATACAATTCGTTGTGTTTTGGTTTTCAAACTGTTTTGAATTAGAAATCGAATCGAATCGCTGATGTTGATTCTATAAAGTTTGTGTTTTTGTTGGATAATTTTGGTCTAGATGATGTAAAGTTAGATAAAATTGTTTGATTTTACGTGTTATTTTGATGTTGAATTGTTTGGACTTGGAAATTGAATTGAATCACTGATGTTGAGTTTTTGGACTTGAGTCTTTGTTGAACAATTTGGGTCTAGATGATGTGTCCACCCAAGAGGTTCTCCTGTGACCTCCTACTTGAGACGTCGTATATATCTTACAAGTTTCTTGATCACCAAAATTGTTACGTCTAACCGTAGTTTATAGTTTAGTTCTGAGTGAATTAAAATAAAGGTTCGGTGATCGCCTGTTTTATTGCAGTACAACATATAATTCTGTTTATTGAAAATCTTTGAAACTTGAAACTAGAGTACTCATATTGAAGTAAACAAATCTCAATGAGAAATTATCAAGATTTGATCTTGTAAACACAATATCTATTGCAGAGAATTTTGGTTGCTTTTCATTTTAAACAATACTCTACATGCAGTATATAACTATTATATACATTTTTGTTGGTCACGTGAATTAGGTCTGCCTGCATACGAGAACCTGCTTCTAAATTATTTTTGCGAAGTGATTTCACGTATAAATGAAAAAGATCTTTCCTTTAAATTCATAACTTAAAAATAGAAAAAAGTTGCAAATTAGTATAAAGATTAGTAAATATAATAAATATATTAAGGTCAGAGATGCTATATGGTAAATTCATTGTCTTTCAAACATTTGAAAATATTTGGGTAGTGTTCTGTTACATTGACTTGTATCAAATATAGTATATCATTGTATATACATTTACGTCCGAGGAGATCAATGATATAACAAATTTATAGGATGAAAACGAAGCTTTTTATAGAACACCAATTTTAACCTTTATGTTTTTGGGAAACTTTAACTGAAGACCAATTTTAACCTTTATGTTTTTGGGAAACTTTAACCGAAGACCAATTATAAAACCATACCTGGTTATTAGGTAGTGTTGACGTGCAAATAATGACCGTCAACACTCGATGATTTGTATTTACCTCGAGCAGACAAGCACGTCCATCTTCCATAGCCCAACGTCCATCTTCCACAGCCCAAGTCGCGTTCGAAGTTGAACCACAAACCTTAACCTTATATGTGTTTTGGTTGCACAACTTCTATCACCAAATGACCTAGAGATGACAGGCATGACCACCTTCCACAACCCAAGTCGCACCCGAAGTTGAATCACAAACCTCAACCTTATAAGTGTTTTGGTTGTACAACTCCTACCATCAAGACAGGTATGTCCACCTTCCACAGTCCAGGTCGTGCCCGGAGTTAAATCACAAACCTCAACCTTATAGGTGTTTTGGTTGTACAACTCCTACCAACAAAGTTTGGTGGTAGGAGTTGTACAACCAAAACACCTATAAGGTTGAGGTTTGTGATTCAACTCTGGGCACGACCTGAGCTGTGGAAGGTGGATATGCCTGTCAGCTCTGGGCCAAAAGGGTTCAACTTGGGCCGTAGAATGTAGACGTGTCTGTCAGCTCGAGGCCCATACAAATCATCGAGTATTAACGGTCGCTATTGGCACGTCAACAGGTAGATGCATGTATATATCGATGATGAATGGTATTTGTCTTATTTTTTGTTGTTTAAATCGATGGATCCTAAACTAGTGAACCCTTGTTGGAAATAAGATTACGATTATATCAATCCCATAAGCATGTTTGAAGGTTATTTCTACAATTTACTGTGCTCATTTGGTTTATATAAAGCTGCTTCATTTGATGCCCATGACCAAGTTGTAAGTTTCTTCTTCTTGTATATCTTCGGCTGCTTCAAAATGTTGACTTATGTATTGAGGATTTATCAGGTTACTGGTTCGGCTTGGGTTTTAGGTGGACGGTGTTTGTACAGTTGTAGTCAGGTACTAATTTCAGGAAGTTCAGTTGTATGGTAATTGTTATTTAAGACTGATAGTTGTTCTGTTTTCTACCAATTATACTGCTATTGTGACATATAATTTTAATGTCTTTTAGTGTATCACCTAGTATAGGTGTTACATTATGCATTATCCTCAAGCTGTATCTTCGGCTATCAGCAGGCAAAAGAAGGAAGTTGAAGCGTGAATGTGATTGTCTAATGTTGGTTAATTGATTCAATGTTTTTTCCCTTACGATGACGTTATGTAGCTGGATATTATGTGGAAGTTTTCTCTCTGACGTACCTATGCCCTCAAACACTCCTGGTCTGAAGCTAGAGCTCCACTGATGAATGATGTGTAATCCATTTGGTCTCTGTTTGCTTTGAATATATTTCATTCTAGTGGAACAATATATGACAGTTTTTTTGCAGCTTCAGGATGTATTCTTCTTGCCATGCTGTGGCAGTGTCCCCAGGAATCTTGTTCTTGCTTTGGTATCACAATTTATTTCGGCCTTTACTATTGAAGATAGACATGTAGGTGTTATTTTGACCAAATTATGCGTATAAGTTTAGTGCTGAGCGTGTCTTAATAAGTATAGATCCGGAAGAAAAACGTTATTTTGGTGTTCATAACGATTGTTTATAGTGAACATATGAATTGTTTAAATTTGTAGGTTTCTTTTAGAGTTATTTTGTTATTTATAGGTTGGATTTGTTAGATTGTTTAAAATAAAAATCGAAAACACAAAAATAATAAGAAGAAAACTTGAAATTAACTAAAGGAAAAACTTGAGATTTGAAAGAAAAACTTAAAGATTTGTTGAGAACGAAAAAAATAGAGAAGAGAAATTTATTAACTCTTGAAAGTAGGCAGATTCTTTCCTTCGAAAGTTGATGACTCCCGAGCTCATTCCTTCGAGACTTGTTACGTCTCACACGAAAATCAAGTCTAATGCATGGGTATTGTTGTTGAACAAATCACTGTTATGTTTATTCTTCTCCATAAGGAGGGATTATATAGGAAAATTACAAAATAGGAAGTGAATTCTAACTAGGAAAGAGTCCTAATCTAGGAAAGAAAACAATTTACAATCCTATAATTAAGCTAATTGTCAACTATACAATCTTTACAATTAATAGATTATATTCTAACACTCCCCCTCAAGTTGGTGCATAGATATCACTCATGCCTAACTTGCTAATTGAATCATGAAAGTTCCTTCCATTAATCGCCTTTGTGAGGATATTTGCGAGCTGATCCTTACTTGGTACATATGGAAGCTCAATGATCTTTTCTTCTATCTTCTCTTTGATGAAAAATCGATCAATTTCCACATGTTTGGTACGATCATGTTGGACAGGATTATTGGCAATCTGAACCGAGGCTTTATTATCACAATACAGCTTCATGCTACCTTTTGGATGAAACCCCAAATCTCCCAACAAGTTCTTCAACCACAACAATTCAGTAATTCCTTGGGCAATCCCTCGAAATTCTGCCTCAGCACTAGATCGTGACACTACGGTCTGTTTCTTACTCCTCCAAGTGACTAGGTTACCTCCTACAAAGGTGAAATAACCAGAAGTAGATCTCCGATCACTAACATTCCCAGCCCAATCAGCATCCGTATATCCCTCAATATCCAGATGTCCATTTTTAGAAAACATTAATCCTTTGCCAGGAGCTCCTTTTAAATATCTCAGAATCCGAAGAACTGCATCCATGTGACTCTCATTTGGAGCATGCATAAATTGGCTTACCACACTCACTGCATATGCAATATCAGGACGAGTATGCGATAAATAGATAAGCTTACCAACAAGCCTTTGATATCTTTCTTTACTTGCTGGGATTTGATCAGGGTGATCTGAACATTCACACAACTTGTGATTTTGATCCATAGGAGTATCTGCTGGTTTGCTAGCAAGCAACCCAGTTTCTGTAAGTAGATCAAGAACATACTTTCTCTGACTGAGGAAAATCCCATGTTTTGATCGAGCTACCTCAATTCCCAAAAAATACCTTAAGCTCCCTAGGTCTTTCATTTCGAACTCTGTGGCTAAGTGACTTTGGAGATTAGTCATCTCTAGATTATCATTTCCTGTAACAATCATATCGTCCACATAGACGATCAATATAGTGATTTTGTCACCCTTTCGTTTGAAAAATAAGGTATGATCGGAGTTACTCTGCTGATATCCGAATTTCCTCATGGAAGTACTGAGTCGTCCGAACCAAGCTCTGGGTGATTGTTTTAATCCGTAAAGAGCCTTTTTAAGCTTACAGACTTTACCAGTTTTAGAATCGAGACCTGGAGGAAGATCCATATAAACTTCTTCACTGAGTTCCCCATGTAGAAATGCATTCTTTACATCAAACTGTTTTAATGGCCACTCCTGATTAGCTGCTAGTGAGAGAAGTACCCTAACCGTGTTTAATTTTGCTACCGGGGCAAAAGTTTCCTGGTAGTCAACTCCGTAAGTCTGAGTGTACCCTTTAGCAACCAACCTAGCCTTATACCTTTCAATCGAGCCATCTGCCTTATGTTTGATGGTATAGACCCATCGACATCCAATAGCCTTCTTCCCTTTAGGTAGATCTACTATTTCCCAGGTACAATTTTTCTGTAACGCTTTCATCTCCTCATCCATGGCTCGGACCCAATTCTGGTCTGTCAATGCATCCTGCAATTTACTAGGAATAGATACAGAGGATAATTGATGTGCAAAAGCTTTAAAGGTTTCAGACAGTCTATGACTTGAGGTGTAATCAGAAATAGAGTAAAGGATCTTACTATCTGCTGGAGGTCGCTCAGGGGAAAAACCAAACCTTACAGGTGGTCTATGTTCTCTACTAGGATATCGTCTAGTAGATAGACTAGGATCAGGATCAGGATCTGTATGATTTTCATTGGATAAGTCATTAGATAAAGGGATAGGTTCAAGAGTTACCTCGGGAGCATTTTCAACCTCAGAGTTTGATTGACGAACCGGTGATGGAGAAGAGGAAGGTTGTACTACCTGTATGAGAACAGACTCCCCCTGTTTCTCTTTCCCTTTATTTCGCCTTTCATACACTCTCAAGGTTGGTTCTGTCTTATCAAGAATCTCACTTTCAGAAGATAGATTTTCTTCCTCAGACGATTGACTTCTCAGACTAATGGGTATAACAGTGTCAGATTTAGCAGACTTCTCTTCATAGTTCAGATTCTCCCCCTGAAGAGAAGTCTCGGAGGGAAAATATGTCTTATCTTCCCAGAACGTAACATCTAGTGACACAAATACCTTACGGGAAGGAGGATGATAACATTTATACCCTTTTTGTGAACTAGAATACCCTATAAAAACACACTTAAGAGCACGTGGGTCTAATTTTCCTCTATGAGGAGTATGCATATGTACATATACCACACATCCAAAGACTCGAGGAAGAATATGCAAGGCAGAGTTAATATCACAGTAATGAGACAAAGATTGCAATGGAGTTTGAAAAGACAGAACACTGGATGGCATACGATTAATAAGATATGCAGCAGATAGGACCGCGTCACCCCAAAATGATTTAGGCATATTCATTCCGAGCAGTAAAGATCGTGCAACCTCTAAGAGATGGCGATTTTTACGCTCAGCAGTACCGTTTTGTTGTGGGGTATGTGCACAAGATGTTTGGTGGAGAATACCATTTTTCAAACAAAAAGCTTTG
The DNA here is from genome assembly GCA_022984855.1 of Dimocarpus longan. NCBI lineage: Eukaryota > Viridiplantae > Streptophyta > Magnoliopsida > Sapindales > Sapindaceae > Dimocarpus > Dimocarpus longan. The sequence continues at coordinate 28,262,275 of CM041014.1, forward strand.
ACACTATGGTTTAGATATTCACCACCATTATCTGAGCGTAAAACTTGAATTTTCTTATGAAATTGTGTGAGAATCATATGATAAAAATTTTGAAAAACATCACATACATCACTTTTATTTTTCAAAAGAAAAATCCAAGTCATGCGAGTACAATCATCAATAAATGTAACAAACCAGCGCATACCAGATATAGACACAACATTGGATGGTTCCCAAACATCAGAATGAACAAGAGAAAAAGGTACTGATCTTTTATTACCATTATTAGGGGGAAAAACAGTTCGATGATGCTTAGACAAAATACATGTCTCACACTGCATATTATTGTGCCCAATAGTTTTAAACAAAGAAGGAAATAAAAACTTGAGATATCCAAAAGAACAATGACCTAAACGTCTATGCCAAAGGAGAATATCACTCTCATTGTCAGCACTAACTTGTACTACTGTGTGAGGATGATTGGGAATACTGTCTGCTGTAACGTAGTACAACCCTCCTTTTTCCCTACCAGTTCCAATCGTCTCCTTGGTTGTGATGTCCTGAAAAACACAATGAGAAGGCCAGAACGTAACAACACAATTCAGAGATTTAGTGATTTGACTAATCGAAAGTAAGTTGTTAGATAAAGTGGGCACATGTAGAACAGATGATAAATGTAAGGATGGAGTTAAAGATATAGATCCAGCCCCATGAACCGGAGTGGGAGTACCATCAGCATATGACACATTATTAGTTTTAGTTGGACTACGATGGCTGAAGTTTTGAGAATTGAAGGTCATGTGATCCGTTGCACCAGAATCAATTATCCAAGTATTATTACTAGAAATTGAAGAAACATTGAAAGCAGAATGAAAGGTACCTGAGTTGGAGAATTGAATTTGAGAATCACATATGTTACCCTGTGGAGTTGAAGATGAGTTGCCAGAGGATGATACAAGAGAGGCAGTTCCATTCTTCAGAGGCCCCTTCTTCCTTTTTTCCAAGTACCACTCAGGATACCCATTCAATTTCCAGCATGCATCGCGAGTATGATTCTTCTGTCCACAGTGAGTACATTTTCTATCCCCTGAATTCCCCTTATTGATTAGTAAGGCAGAGCTGTCACTTACTTGTGGTGGAGCTAGCATAGTGGCTTGACGCTGTGCCTCACGACGGACATAGGCAAATGCCCCTTCAACACCAGGAAATGGATCCATACGTAAAACATCAGCTCGCACCTTGTCAAATTCAGAGTCTAGTCCTGCTAGGAACATGTACACTCTTTGTTTCTCAATGCGATCATTAAGTCGAACCACATCTGTAGCATCAGTCATGTCATTTGGACAGCGGTGATCCAACTCCTGCCAGATTGTGTTCAATTCCCCATAGTATTCAGAAATAGGACGCCCAGATTGACGCATATGGAATGCTTTACTGTTGAGTTCATAGATGATGGACTGATCTGCACCATCATAGTAGGTACGGGCAACTGCTTCCCAAATGGCTTTAGCTGTAGGTAATCGAATAAACATCCCCATAATTTTGGGAGTCATAGATCCAAGGAGCCATCCTTGCACAAGAGCATTGTCTGCCAACCATCGTCTATAGGTAGGATCAGTGGTTGCAGGCTTAACACTTTCTCCTGTGAGAAAACCATACTTGTCTTTCCCAGCCACAAAAATCTCGACAAATTTAGACCATAAAGGATAGTTTGACCCGTCCAATTTAATCTCAATCTTAGATGAGTTGTCATGGGGGTAAATTGGAGGGAGCAGTGGAACTATATGGCTAGACTTTTCCAATTCATTGTCCATATTAGCGTGAAAGCAGATAATACACCAATAAACAACCAAAATTGGGAAAAGAAAATCTCACTTTGTCAAAGTCTGACAGCAAGGTTGATGACAGCGGAAGCAACGATGTAGCAGTGATAAGTCTGACGATGGCGAAGAAACGACGATGGCTCAGTTGTGAAGAAGAAACGACGTGGGTCGCTGTTGAAGTAAAAACGACCGGGTCGGGTCGGGTGAAGCCACACAGGTGAGCAAGGATGACGGGGGTCGCCGGATCTGGTAAAGCAACCGCCGGACGACACACGTCGGTGCCGGAGTGTGAAGAAGAAACGACGTGGGTCGCTGTTGAAGTAAAAACGACCGGGTCGGGTCGCGTGAAGCCACACAGGTGAGCAGGGACGACGGGGGTCACCGGATCTGGTAAAGCAACCGCCGGACGACACACGTCGGTGTCGGAGGAACCGATCGGTGATGTGGGTCGATGTTTGAGGAAGAACTAACCTAGTCGGGTCGGGCCGCGTCGCGATGAGAACAGCGGACAGATGCAGACCAGATGTAGACCAGATGCAAACTTGGTTGAAGACGACCGTCGAGATCGGTACAGTACCGGCGATAGATATTCCGGTAAGACTCACCGGAAAACAATAGGTAGCAGTCCTATTGCTTTAGAAAAAATAGAAGAAATTTATAAGAGCAGAAAAAATTGTTTATGGCTCTGATACCATGAACAAATCACTGTTATGTTTATTCTTCTCCATAAGGAGGGATTATATAGGAAAATTACAAAATAGGAAGTGAATTCTAACTAGGAAAGAGTCCTAATCTAGGAAAGAAAACAATTTACAATCCTATAATTAAGCTAATTGTCAACTATACAATCTTTACAATTAATAGATTATATTCTAACAGTTGTAACGTACACCTATTTTGTTACGTTTAAAACCCAAATTACTAATTAGTTCACAAAAACGCAAAAAGCTGCGAGCCCACGCAAGTGCTATAAATGCAAAGAAACCATTCTTTTATTTCACTCTTCAGTTTCATGATATTTAAGTTCTGAATAGTGTGGCCTCAACAACATTGAGCAGTATCAGTTCTGCTAAGTTTAGTAATTTTTTTTTTTTTAATATATCAACCAATATTTTCACAATTTTTTTAATATATCAACCAATATTTTCACTTTAAGATAGAGCAAAACATATGCTTAAGTATTTGAATGTCGGCTCTCTTCCAACAAATATTTTCTAGATTTATATTCAAATGTTGACACGTGACCTCAAGAACTAATGTATATGTTTAAACCTATTAGTTTATTTTTCTTTCATACATACAAGAGTTCCTTTCAAACTCGATGTACTCTTTTAAAAAAATCAAGAGAGGATTCACTCTCAACATATTTTTTCCTAGCCTTTTATTCCGATGTTAACACATCACCATAAATAGCAATGTATGATTAAGATTTATTAACTTATTTCTCTTTCATGCATGTAACTGTTTCATTCAAACTCATAATACTCTATAAAAAAGATCAAAAGAAAAATATATATAGATAGTAGGAAAGAGTTCTCACACTAAGTATTTAATCGTGTGGAGTAATTTATGTTAAACTATCATAATTAGTACTTTATATTTTTGAGATGGTGTTCATCTGAGTTCGTCCTAAATAATGTTCATTCCAAATGGTTGTCAACAAAAAAACGAAAAAAAAAAATAGAAAATAAAAATGAAGGAAGAAAGATAACCAGATCCACATCTGGTTATATTTAAAGTTGCCATAGTGTTAATTTAAAGTATTTTCCACCTTTAAAAACATTTTAATTTACATTGACAACTTTTGTGTAAGATGTTAAGATATCTAAACCCTTGATTAAAACTGTTAGTCTAAAAGTACATGTACAATCTTGCCAAAAGTTTAAATTGACAAGTACATATAGATGAGGTGGAAAAAAGACTAAAAGAAATCTGATTGCATAATAGCTAAATTTAAAGAAAATTGAACCAACTATTTCAAGCAGCCTAGTCTAGCAAAGTAAATTACATCTAGTTAGAGAGAAAGTAAAACACTTACGAGCAGTACATCTTGAAGCAATTGTCATGTTCTTAAACAGCCTACCATTATAGAAACCAATATTTCGATAACTTTTCTGTTGACAAAAATAAAAACCAATTGTTATTGCAAGTCATGATCTAGTTGTGATAATGACAATTGAAGAGTTAAATTAAATCAATTATACAGAAAAGGAAGAACTATCATCTGTCACCTTCGATTTCGAAATCAATCTTCTTGTAAATGGGAGAGACAAGACTCTCAACATGTACTTGCACTTTTACACAAAACCAATCATAGTTATTGCAGACCCTCAATGACTTCTTGTTACGATTTTTCGAATCACAAACTGCTACACCTCTACAATAATAGTGTACCAATATTGTTTCAGTGTTACTCAAATAGCATAATGGTTTAAGGCTATACTGCGAGTGCACCCTAAAAAGTTTAGTCCATGATGTTTGCACCCCATATTCTTTCATCACCCATAATTGTATGGGATCTGGCATCCAATTGCACTTGTTAAAAAAGCAAAGATGGTCACCCAAACGTCCAAGATACCACTCGCAATGTGGTAGTTCTACGTTAGGGAGAGGCAAGTTTTTGAACTTTTCGTCCACCAAATCAAATAATTTGATCACCTTTGGACCTTCTGGGTCAAACTCGTCAAAACACACCCAATGTATAGCTCCATTTAGAGCTATCCCCTCTACATGATAAATAGAATAGTTACCTAGAAAATATTTATGACCCTTTGTCCAAAGATCTTTTCTCAATGAATAGATCTCCATACCCTTCTTCCCAATTAAAACAAATTTATAATCATCGATGGACTCAGCGTAACCAAAACCGCTTGCGATAATATAATAAGGTTGAAACTTATCAGGAACTTGCTTGTATTCTTTAGTGTAAGGATTATATACAAATAAGTCTTCACCACATGTAAAGCACAACAAACCATTGCAAGAACCATGGTGTCGTATGTACTTTTCAGGTTGACGAAATTCCCACCCCGGAAATACAAGCTTCGTTGCGGCAACATCGATGACATCATCATCTTCATCAGTACTAGACATGGTTTGAAGGTCTACAGAGTGAAGACTTTCAAGGTCTATAGAATGAACAGTAGAATCAACAGAAAGAATGAGTTTGTGTCTTTTGGTTTGAGAGAGATGTAGTTTGGCAAATCGAGGGTGGGTGATTAAAGCCAACCAAAGCTTGGATACGCACTTGAATCGACAAAGAGATTTTACTGGTAGTCTCGAGAGTATATCCATGATGATCTCAGGTGGCAAAGTTGACATTCTGTGAAGCAAAAAGGCTTTCTACGCAGCGAGCGAAGTTCTGAGAATGAAGAGCAAAATTGGTTGACGAAAAAAAAAAAAAAAAAGAATGCTGCTATTAAAAGGGTTTTAAGGGACTGAAGTTTAGGATTCCTTTTTGGGCAAAACCACGTCACTAACTAAACAGTTTAGTGCATAAAAGTTGTAAAAAGTTATATATAGAAGTAAACCCAAATTTGTATTGCAGAACCACCAAATAGAATCATGTCCCATTATTGTGTTGAAATGATGAGACTTCTTTAATATTGCCATATTCTTTTTAGTTTTTTATTGATTCCTTCAGGTTTTGGAATAGTCTTCCTTGTCGGTTTTATCTCTTTAAATCATTTAATTTATTTTCTTTTAGGATTTTATTTTCTAAAGAAGATTTGTTTCCTATAAAATTTGAAATTTGTTAGCTATAAATAGGATATTAGTTTAGGGTTATTAGAAGAATCTTTTGGCTTGCTTGGAATCGTTTGGGCTAGGGTTACATCATTCTTGCTTGAAATTGTTTAAATTATGATTAGGTTAATTTTGTGACGTACTTCTGAACGATTAATCTACCGAATTCCACGGGCTGATTGATCATTATTTATCCTATCGTATGGTGTGAGTTAAAGCGATGAGGACTTATTATTGGATCAATACCTAGGTTGAGTGAAGTTCTTTAAGAATGAGTGATTATTATTTATGATATGAAACAAAAATTTACGGATCAAATATAACACAATTAATTGCATAAAGTAATGTTTGTGATGCACAGTGCATTATAAAACAGTACACTATACAATTCACACCTTCATATATAATTTTATTGAATTTGTTGTACTTATTAAAATGGAATGAATTAAATTGGATTATATACAATATAATCCCTTGTTTTGTGTATCATTAAATGATACCGGATGATATTATATATAATTTGATCAAAATAGACTTTTTCTTAATTAAATTTATTTTTAATAAGTTTTAAATAAAATAAAAATATTTTAAATCATATATTAATGAATTATATAATAATTTCGACAATGAATGGTATTTTAACGTAATGCAATCATTTTAATTAATTTAATATCTATAAATAAAATAATAACTTTTAAAGTCAACAACTCATCATGATCGATAATTAAAATTTTACTTACAAAAGAAAAAGAAACTAGTAAATTGAAACCCACTTGAATTAAGGTGGGTTTCAATTTGAACGGTGTTTGTACTTTAGAATGGACTATAGGCATTACTTGAATGTTGAATCTAATTGTTATATGTATATATATATATATATATATATTTATATAGTTTTCATTATCAATACGTCCTAATTTTTAAATTGTTAGAACCAACTATCCCAATCATTCAATTCGATTGATGGTTGTTAAAAATGTAAAAAGGAAAACAAAAAAAATTGTTTCTACTTTTCATCTATAATTATGGGATAGCTCATTTTGAAAACCAATTTTGATGCAAAATTAAAATGAAAATAGTTTTAAAAACTTTTTCAAAGCAAGAATCGATTTCAAAATCAATAAACACATTCAACTTAAGCAAACAAGTAACTTTTGCATGTGTATTCAACCTTTGATGTATCAATAAGTCAATCTTTCACATTTGCATAGGTTAATCTTTTATATCCTCATGAATGTGAAATCCTTCGATGTGTGGGCCTTTCTTTCCTTGATCATAAATGTGGAAATCTCACTACAAAATTCAGGACAATAATCAAATCCTTCAGTAAAAAATAATTTTACTTTCAAACTTGTGTAATGGCAATAAATTGAGCGAATCTCAAAAGTAGTAGTTTCTTCTTGTGAAGCTATTCATTCACCGCGTTCAAATAGAAAAGTTTGAATCCCTATTGGTATACATAATCATAGTCAGACTACGATTTCTTAATTTGAATCACATTAAAATTATACCAAGTAACATCAATTTAAATTATGACTATTATAATTCAATTTACTTAATATTAATTCCACTTGGAATTAATTAATTAGTTAATTAACTAATCATATGATATTCCATCATCCAAACACTATAGATAATTACCATATGGGCGGCTCTATTGCCACTTAAAAACCTACTGCCTGAACTAGTTTTTAATAAAAATATTTTATTACTAAAATAACCTTAAATGAAATAGCCTTTGAGGACAATATTAAGTAAATTAAACACAGAATTTCTCTGTACTTATCCAACAACTAGTTAATCGGTATACGTTACGGCCCTAAGCTACACCTAGTTAATCGGTATCATACAAAATCCCGGTATCTATTTCAGGAGAGTAACTAAACATGGACCTCAATCAGCATTGTGAGACTGATCATGCTCAATAAAATCCAAGGCATCATCTTTGGAGACAACATTTACATGGCTAACTCTGTTTTTGTGCGTCACCCCATATATTTTGTCAGCCACTTTCACAAGCTCAGGTCGAAACGTTGTGGTTATAAATTGAGTATTTGCCATGTCTGCCAGACGACGGATCATATCTATACAAATAAGTAATTAAGGATACCAAAACAAAAGAGTTGGATCAGAGTTAGAATTAAATCCCGAAAAGCAGTACCACAAGGACTATGGACCAAACCAATTTTTGTTAGACTCACCAAAGCTGCCTGATGTCATATAAATAAATAGAAAAACAGATTTGTGAAGGTCCAATTTCTAGTGGTTTAATTGCAATTTCTTAATCACATAGACTACCAGTTTACTTCCTAGTAACCTCTCAACAGGTTCAGGAATTGACAGGAGATCATACAGAATAGTATATTTGGTGATGCTCATCATGGAGGCAATGAGATGAGAACCTGTATAAACAGTTTTGGAGTTGGCAGCTTGACAACAGATGATAAAATTAGAAAGCCACATACAAGCTAATCTACATAATACAGGCCTCATGCGCAAAAAGTGACACTAAGAAAGGAAAAGAACACAATTTATCATCTGTCAGACACTTCTAACCCTGCAAAGCTGATAAATACAGAAACCAACAAATAAGAAGAAAACAGAGATAAGAACAGAGACAAATCTATAGAGAAGCAGCCAACATATCTATATACCAAGTAGGATACTTCCAACAGCAGTTCTGTACTGAGGATCAAGAGCTGCATCTGTTTCATCAAACAAGTAAAAGGGTGCTGGATCACATCGCTGTATCGCAAAAATAAGCGTCAGGGCCACGACAGTTTTCTGACCTCCAGACAATTGCTCATTGATTGTGTCTCCCCTTGCCCGGTAAAAGAAACCTACCACATCAAATTCCAACTTAGATATGACATCAAGTAACTTGTAAGTAGAAAACTACAAAAAACCTGGGTATTGACTTCGGTTAAGTCAAAGATGGTTGTATGGTAGCAGCAGGTTCAGATCTCTGAAGAAACTTAAACCTGAGTATCTAAACCTTACACGAGCTTCCCAGTTAGTTAAAAGATAAATAATAATTATTGAAACCAGAGTGACTGATACTTGCAGCGGATACCAAAACTAATTACTTGACATATCATGTTTACTGTTTATCCATCTTTTTGAATAACAGAAAACGAACAGTTCTTCATAAATATACTTGCCTTCACTCTCACTCCAATGTACTTCTCCACCCTTCCTTCCAAATCTGCTTCACGAGGTCCACCATCATCACGTTCATCATCACCAAGATCTCCATCCTGTAGATGAATGTATCCAAAGTTATAAGATTGCCAACATATTTAAGTCAAAAAAAAAAAAAAAAGGCGGCATATGGGCTTTCAGAAATCACACCACCACACTTGATTTTCTCATAAGGACAGGTTAAGTTGTAAACTAAAATAAAAATAATGTCAGAGCCTCAATATGTATTAGAATGACACCTTAGGAAAGATCAAAAGCTAAGTAACTTGCTTCTATCTCATTCAACAAAAGAACGATTAAATAGTCTAACAACAAAACTATGGCATCATTAAGATATAATTTTTCAGGCAAACAAAGATAAATGATGACTTTTTATTCAAATATATAGCAAATGGACGAGTTCTTTATGTAATCAGAAAGCAGGTGAAACTAAAGATAATGTTTTTTCGGGATCGTTTCTGAACCAGAAACATAAAACAAGAAAATCCAAGGGCATGGAGCTCCAATTTATCAGCACAGTGACATACAAGATACAAAAGAACACAGCAACGAAAGATATATTTGAAAATTTTAGAAAAGGTAAAAACATCAAACATACCTTTTCTTTCATCATAACCAGATGGCCATGGCCGCCTTGCACCAGTTCAGAGAATACTTCTCGAAAGTGACGAGCAACACCTTTGAAAGTTCGTTCTATTGACTCATCCTTCCTTTGATCTAAAACAGATATAAGTTCTTTGATTTTCTACAAACACCACAAACAAAACAAACCAAATATGTAAGTGGAGGGACTAAAATATGAAGTTGAATATAGACCTGTTTAATGGAGACTTCAAACAGATGTACCTCATCCCCTTCGTCCAATTCAGCTTGCCTTCGCTGGAGTTCTTCTCGCTGCTCTGTGAAATTAACATATTGATCAAGTGCTTTCTTATTTACATGGCCGAACTGCTGCAGTTGCTCATTGCACCTGTGAAGCATTTTATGCAATTCTTTGATGTTCTTGCGCTTATATCTGTGAAATATAAAAGAAAACAGATCAATAAACTGAAAACAAAAACCGCAAAAGAAAAAAGAAGATATATGCACAGCAGGCAAGCATCATTCATAGTTTAGCTTACCTTATGCCTACTGTAACCTGAGTCTAACATAACATGTCATAAACAAATGAAACATAAAATTGGAGGAACTGCAAGCGTCAAGATCTCTAAATGTTTAAATTAAATATAAGACGCAACATATGAATAACTGTATGTCTTGTGAGTTTAGGAAATTTGGGACATGAATGAATGGTTCAGAAATGAGAAAGTGAGTATCTGGCCAAAAGTACAGGAGTAAATTCACAAGTCACAGAGGAAATATACGTGTCAAAAGCATCTGATGACAGTGGACCCAATTCCCTAATTTTCTTAGTGTACTCCTCCTGTTTTGCAATAAGTATATTCCTTCTACTCAATAGTTGTTCAAGCTCTCTTGCCTCATCCTGAAGTGTCCTCTTATGGTTGTCTTCCAAAGTCTGCATTCACCACTGATCATTTTAGCAGCAGTACTAAGCAAAATTGACAAACAATTAGATCATATGCTCAACCTTCAACTTAGTCTTCTCATCTTTAATCTTCCTGAGTTGCTTTGCTCGTTCATTTATACTGTCAGATATCCCTACAGAACAATAACACAGGAAAAACATGATACCATGAATTAACTTCCATAAGTGTAAACTGAATGAGAGCAATCAGAAAATCCCACTTCTAAGCTGCTGTGTTGCATCTTCAACTAATAATCTAGCATCCTTTAATTCCTGCCTCTTTAATTCAGCTTCACCAGGCAACATGTCATTCTCTGCAGAAGATATAAGGGCTTCCAACTCTTGCTTCCGCCTTTTAAGGTTAGTTGTTAGATTAGTCTCGAGCTCTGCTTTTCTAGTTTCAGTCTAAAGATAGAAAATATACACATGAGAACAGAAATTCTTATTTTGCTAACCTCAATGCGATCAGTCCGGCAGGTGATAAGTTTCTCCTTAAGTTCAGTTATTTCAGGGTTCAAACGTGATAGAAGATCTTTTTCCTCTGGTGTTAAGTGATCAATGAGCTCTGTTCCCATTTCAGTCTGTTTCATGGCCATACTAGCTCTGAGTTGATCAATTTGAGTTTTTTGCATCATTCATATTTATTTACCTTTACCACTCACCACACAACCGCAACATAAACACAAATTAAATGAAATCCTCCTCCGATGCTGTGCGAGGAGAATCAATCCTTGATCCCTTACTTCATTGCAGAATAACTGGGCCACCATTTGCGGACCGAAAAGATGCATTTTATGTTATAAACCATGTAAGAGTGTTTAAATACTATGTTGGACTATTACCAACAAGTTCATGCCTTTTATCAAGTTACCTAATATAATATCAGAATCAATTTTACCATATTTTGGTTTAAAAACCCCGTGAATGAATTCAGGTTTGTTTTGGGCTTAGACCATGACACTAGCCTGTTGGTCACACACATCAATGTCTTGTAAGTGCTTAATAATTTTGTCTTGCATCTAGCAAAATTATCTTAGTACTTACCAGTTTCCTGCATGATTTTCAAACTTTCACGACGTCTCTCCTCATGTACTCGGGTGCCACCAATTTCCTTCAATAAATCCAATCGCTCGGAATCTTTCATTAATGTCAAAGATGCTAACTATTTTACCATCCATAGAACATTATGAAGTTATACTACATAACATAATGCAAATATAATTGTTAATTACCAAGTTCAAAAATGTGAAAACATCATACCCTTCCTTGTTGCACGACATAGTATGGATTAGAGTGAGAAAACCCAGCACTCTCAAGTAAATTCATAACTTCTATTTTCCTGTAAATTATATAGCATTCTCTCACCAAATTGAACATAATAGGTAAAGATAAAATACAGAACATGTATTGTTTTCCAAACCTAAAAAAATAGGTTGATACTCACGTTATGTGTTTTCCATCCAAGAAATACTCATCCTTTTTCAAATCAATAGTTCGACGCAAGCGCACTTCCTCCTTATCAACCTACCAAATGCGCAAAAGCATTCCAAAAAGTTTAAACAAACAAGAATGGGCCACACAAATGAACATTCAATCTATGTCACTCACATGTCACTTAATGGAAAGGGTGGATAGCTTAACAGAAAAAGGCTAACTTGCAGTTTTAAATAATGATGGTAATATTACCAATGAACACTATAATAACTCAAATTTATGTACAATACCAATCTTCACAAAAATAATTAGAAATAATAAAAGGTAAATTTGATTAATAAGGTTGCAATATAAACTCAATTGCAATTATGCCATCAAAAGAGCTATAATTTGGTTTGATTGATTTAAGTACAAATGTTCCTACAGATCTATCGATGAAGCATGAAGGTTAAAGTTCAAACGTTTGAAGTCAATAAAGGTTATCTATTGGGAGTAAACTACCAATACGAAGATTAAAAGTCGTATAATCTAAAGGTTTCGTCTAAGCCCGAATTTGACTACAATACAAAGGATTACACCCTGCTACCTACTTGTGCATATCTACCAGTTAGCAAGAAACATAAAAGGCATGTAACAAAACTACGTTAAAATGAAAGTAAATCAAAGTATATAATAAAACAAATTAAAACAAGACAAAAAATAAGCAAACAAGCAATGCCAAAAAAATAAAAGTAAATACAAAGAGGGCAACATGTAGACTAGAAAGCATAAAGAGTAATGTTCATTCAAATGATCTTCTCTTCTAATAAAAAGAAACATCAATCTATTAGAAAGAGAAAACACTATTAAAAAAAAAAAAAAAAAAAACACGTTTTTTTCTTTTTCTTTTTAATTCTTTTTGTTTATCAAAGCCCCTTGCTCAAGTTTAATTAGGCATATTAATTGCTCGCTAGTTCTTTCCAAAACCAGATCAAACTGCCAGACAATATGCATGGCTGCAAAGGACAAGCATATCTTCTCATCATGACCTAATAAAGGAAGTGATTTTTCATGCAATAACTTGTTTGACAAATAATCATTCGACCTCTTCATGTACAAAAAATAAAATCAGGATCTTTCAGTTTATACTTTAGAGGAAAAAAGACAGGTTGCAGAACATTACTGGGATCCGATTGTCAGAATTATCAAAAACAATCTCCACAAAAGCAGATAGCCCTCCACATTCCTGTTTAATAGTAACATATTAATCATACAAAATAAGCCACTATACATGATAGCTTAACACCGATGAAAACAGTAGTGAAACATACATGAAGTAGCGCACGCTTATCTTCACTGCGCAGGTTTTGAAAGAGATCACTCAGCACAAATCGAATAGCTACAGTTTGACATTGCATTTTAATATACTAATAGCAAAGATACACAAACAACATTACATAATCAAGCACCATACTAACCATGGAAAAAATTTGTCTTGCCAGATCCATTGGCACCAACTGCAGAAGCCATTGAAAATTAATAATAGAACACAATAATAAAATGCCTCATTGAAATTGAACAAAGTCAGAACCGGATATATATCATTATTTGAAAAATCTCATTTACGTAACAAACACTAACAACAGTTGTAAAAATACGTATTCTAGGCTTGTATTGTTATAGTGTAAGATTAACAACAACGTATAAATGAATTCATCACAAGACAGAGAAAGAAGGATATCCTTACCCACACAATTAAATCTAGGGCTAAAAGGTTCGGTATCAACTTGTTCTTTGTAGCTCTTAAAGCCTTTGATTATAACCTAAATGAAAAACGAAAACGAAAATAAAAATCAAACCTCCAAATTCGACAACACAGGAGAATTCGCATTACCTGCTTAATGTGCATCCTCGATTATCACCTTCAGTCATCAACTCAAACCCTAGCAAATCAAGTCCTACTTCCTTGTAGGGTTTAAGGGACTGAATTTCAGGATTCCTTTTTGGGCCAAACAACAACACTAGGTAACTGATTTTGAGTATTTAACGCATAAATTGCAAATAAGTATATAAATTTAAAATCTTATTGTTTTTATGGAAACCAATATTTAATTTCCCGAAATAACAGAACCCAAAAGATAACGAATCAGATTTTCCCTCCAAATTCTCTCCCTCTCTTTGTCCGTGCCCGCAAAACCCCTCACAATCTCTCTAAATTTACATTAAAGCCACTCAATCAACCCTCAAAGACTTTATCATTTTCATCGTTTGTATTTAATTTTTTGAAAAAAAAAAAATATTTAGTCCCTAAATTTTAAGAAATGAACAAATTTATAACTATATTTTGAAAAAAAAACAAATCAAATAATTAACAATTTTTCAAAAAAATGTTAAACTAATCTCTTTCATCAATCAATTAACAGTCAAACATATTGGTAGGTAAGGGTAAAATTGTTATTTTAATATATTAATATTTGAATTTTTTTATTAATTGAAATAAATTAGAAATGTTATTAATATTTAAACAATTTTTAAATTAATTGACCATCAATCTCATTATGTACATGTGATCAGATATCGATTTCGGATCCTTAACATCTCTTCGTATCCATCCAGCTCTTTTTGCCATCTGATTCATATTACAAACAGATTAACTACAAATCTATTTTAATATAAAAAGTAACATTTTCTTGAAAATTAAATATAACATTTTCAAAAAATATATATTAACTTCACTTACTTTCCAACAAGGCGGTGGCAGAGGTAGAGAAAGTCAATGGTGAAGGAAGTGAAGAAAGAGAAAACGGTGTCGTTGCTTGCAGAGGAGGAAACAAGGTGATTTATACAATTGCCACTAGTGAGAGACTCTAGTGAAGATGAAGAAGAAGGTTTTGTGCCGCCATCAGACAAGTTTCAGAGGCTATGATATCGAAACGGACACCATGGAGCAGCATTTGGTGGTAGACGAAGAGAACATAGTGGGGTTGTTTATTGGAGACATGGGTGTGGATAACTCTATTCCATTTCCAGGCATAAGTATTTGAGACAGTTTTCATTGAGCACAGCAGAGATTTGCAAGTGGTGGGTGTGGATGTAATGGGTGTTAGAATACAAGTTGACGTGTGTGTGTGTAAGTTGAGGATGAAACCACATCCATTACAGGCATAGGGTGTGATGTGAATTGGGGTTGTTTAAGAACATCACAAGGTGTTTAACTATTTCATTGTTGGCTAGGTGAAGACAATATAATCAATTTCAAAACACCGGAGCTTGCATTCAATATATCTAGAGAACCCCAAGATTGGAGACCGATCATTGGATGGAGTTTTTAATTTCTTTGTTTTAATTTAAAAAGTGTTTTTTAATAAAGTAAAAAAAAAAAAAATTATTACATCTATTTATATATGAATTTTAAAATAGTGATGTATATAATTGGTGATTTAATTTTTTATTTTAAATTTTATATAACACATGTTAAATTTTCATTGGTTAGTAAGTTAGGATAAAATAGTAATTTTATGGTTAATTAATGATGGGGGGTAATTAATTTTAGGGTCAATCAACCCTTAAAGACTCTCATCTTTTGCATCATTTGCATTTAGTTTTATGAAAAAAATAATTTAATTCCTAAATTTTGAAAAATAATCAAATTTATAACTATATTTAAAAAAAAAAAAAATCAAATGATCTTTAACTTTTCAAAAAGCGTCAAATTAGTCCCTTTCATCAGTCAATTAATAGTCAAAACCAATGAATATCTTGGTGGGCAAAGGTAAAATTATTATTTTAATATATTAATATTTGAATTTTATTTTTTATCGATTGAAATAAATTAGAAATGTTGTTAATATTTAAACAATTACATGTGATCAGATATCGATTTCGGATCCCTAACATCTTCTTGTATCCATCCAACTTTTCTCGTCTTAACATTTCCTTGTATCCATCCAGCTCTTCTTATCGTTTGATTCATATTACAAACACATTAAGCACAAACCTATTTTAATATCCAAAAAGCAACATTTTCTTGAAAATTAAATATAACATTTTCAAAATAAAATATTAGCTTCACTTACTTTCCAACAAGGCAGTGACAAAGGTAGCAAAACTTGATGGTGGAGGAAGCGAAAGAGGAGAAAATGGTGTCATTGCTTGTGGAGGAGGAAATGAGAGGACTAATTGATATAACCCTCCCAGACTCCTATCTTAAGTCCGAAAAGATAATATGATATGTTAAAAACTTGTATGTGATTCTAAACTTTTTAATAGAAATCATTTGGAAATTCAACAATATATAATATGGTTTAATCAAAAATTTTGGTAATATAACTTCTATTTTAATCAATAATTCCACCCTGTAATAATCAAAATAAATTTCTAAAAGTATTTCAAATATGATTAATATAATATAAAACATATAAAATAAATTTGTTGTTATATAAGAACATAACTATAAAGTAGATTAATATCCTTTTCAAACCGGGAGTCAAAACATAAGTAAAACTGACGAGAAATTAAATATTTTATAACATTAAAGTAATAAGTATATATACGCAAACCTAGATATTATGTGATATACAAAATATATATACAATAGTAAAATATCATTTCTCAACATTATGTGATCAAATGACTCACCTTTTCCTATCTGAAAATTTTTTTTAAGACTCGATAGTTACCTGGGAAATGTTTTAAAAATATAAAAGGATGAGCACAAACGCCTAGTGAGTAAATATACTTTTAAAAACCAAATAAATTATTTTCAATAATAATTAACATATATTGTAACGGCAAACCTCGCCTCGGCAGCAATAGACCGGTCAGTCCCACCACCCAGCCTCAGTCGTGTGGTTCTTCTGGCAAGTACTGTCCCCTTCCTCCAAAAGTTTTACTCGCCTCTCACACCCGCTCGAGCCCATGACCTGAGGGCTTAAGTACCATTGGGAAGTAAGGTGTGTACCAACTGAGCTACGTCTTTTTATGTAACTACGGGCCCCAGCCTCGGCTGGCGATCGGTCGACCAATCTCGCTACCCGGCATCAGCCTTACAGTTCTTCTGACAAGTATTATGGGATCCCCTTCCTCCCTTTTGTTGGGCCTCGGCTCATACCTCCCCAACAACTCGAACCCATGCACTAAGGATTTAAGTGCAAAGTTGGTACCAGTCATGCTTCCCATTTGCATTTAAATCCTTAGTGCATAGGTTCGAGTTGTTGGGAAGACGTGGGCGGAGGCCCAACAAATGTGAGCATGGGGATCCTACAGTACCTGTCAGAAGAACCGCACGGTCAAGATCGGGTAACGGGATTGGCCGACCTGTTGCCAACCGAGACTGGGGCCCACCGTAACTAAGTTGGTACCAATCATGCTTCCCATTTGTACTTACAACCTTAGTGCATGGGTTTGAGTTGTTGGGGAAGCGAGTAAAGGCTCCTAAAAAGAGGGATACAAGGGTGGGTCGGGACAGTCGCCACGTGTGAAAGCGTAGGGCGGGCCGATCCGTTACATATATAACATAAGACTGATAATAAATAAAATTTCAATGATTCATATTCAATTGTATTTGAAAATAATTCTAAAATTATATCTCATATCATGATAAAATATAAATACTTGTATGACTCATTTCTTTTTACTAATAAAAGCTTGATCTACGCTAATATAATATCCAGGAAAATTTATCATACGTGGTGGAGATACTCAATATATACGTAGAGCTAGGAATAATATTTGTTATACACGTACTGAGCGACTCAATGACTCCCTGTAGATCTATCATACACGTGCTGGATGACTTTCTAAAACTTACTCACGTGAAGCCTATTTGACTGTTAGAGGAGAGAGTATAGTCTTGGTGTTCTTAAAATCTCATTTCATTCATTGTTTGACTCAAATAATTTTCATATACAAATTTATAATATTCGATTTCTAAATAAAAATATAATTATCCTTAATAAATATTCTAAAATCAAATCATAAATCATAGTACATAATTAATAAATCAATTAACTAATTAAATAATTTTCTTCTGATAATAATTTAATAAATAAAAGTTGAAATTTGAATAATTTAAAACAATTGAATTCAATTGAAATAAACAATCAAAGAAATTAATTATTTAACAAATAATTCATTTATAATAATCCATAAATAACCAAATATGAAAATATAGATAATTATAAACAATTAATTCAATTTAAATAAAAATAATTCACCCATAAATTTGATTTCAGGTTCTATTTGGAACCACTAACATCCAAATTATCCTCAAATTCTTTTTCATCTAAAAATAACACAAAAACCTATTTACAATCTATAAAAACCAATAAGAAAATTAAACCTAGAATTGAATTAATTGCACACCAAATCAACTCAGAAATCAATTCTAATTATTTCCTATTTTCTTTATCTTTTCTTTTCTTCTTCTTCGGCTTGTTATTTTCTCCTCCTTTTTGTTTTGCTATACAGTTTGGTTTCATGTGTAATTTGCATTTAGTTCTCATAGTTCCTATATCTATCTAGCTTATTCAAACTATATAAATGATATCTGCCTCTTTTTAAAAATAAAATAAAATAAAATTGTCACTTAGGCCACCAAATACCTACCCCTTTTTTTATTAAAAAAATTGTTTCCATTTTCTTTCTCTCACAATCACCTCATGTTATTTGTTTATTTTTTTTATTATTTTTTTCAATTTTTTATGGACATAACCTATCATATTTATTGCTTGTAAATTTATAGTTTGCACCCCACCTTTTGCTATGGTCTTTTTTCCTTTCACACCTCATTTTCTTGAGTTCTTTTAAAAATATTTGCAAAGATAATATTTGTCCATATACCCTTTTATTTATAAAATTTGAATCAGACCAAATTAATAATAATAAATTAAATTTCAATTAATCTTTTAAATTCATTAGGATTCAGACCTTATACTAATACAATAGCAGCTGGTGAGAGACTCTGATGAAGATGAAGAAAAAGGCTTCATGCCCATCATTCAACAAGCCTTAGAGGCTATGATATCGGGATGGACACCACAGAGCAACATTTGCTAGTAGATGGAGAGAGCATGGTAGAGTTGTTTATTAGAGATATAGGTGTGGACAACTCTATTCCGTTTCCAAATATAAGTATTTTAGACGGGAATTACGTTGTGCACAATAGAGATTTGCAAGTGGTAGGTGTGGTTGTAATGGATGTCAAATTACAAGTAAGTTGACTTGTGTGTATGTAAATTGAGGATGAAACCACATCCATTACAGGTATATGGTGCGATGCGAATTAGGGCTACTTAAGAACATCACAAGGTGTTTGACTATTTCATTCTTGGCTTGGCGAAGGCAATATAATCAATTTCAAAACCACCAGACCCTACATTCGATATATCCAGACAACCCCAAGTTGTAATTGAAGACCATTACGAGATGGAGTTTTTAATTTCTTTGTTTTAATTTAATTTTTTTTTTTTAATAAAGTTACAAAAAAAAAAAAAATCTTTTTAATTACATATATTAATATATGAATTTTAAAATGGTAATGTATATAATTGGTGGTTTAATTTTTTATTTTAAATTTTATATAACACGTGTTAAATTTTCAATCGTTGGTAAGTTAAGATAAAATAGTAATTTTAGGGTTAATTAATGATGGGGGGTAAAAGACTTTTCATATCTTCTATATGGTTGACCATTAATTTCTTAGTTAAAAGAACTAATTTGACACTTTTTCGAAAAATTAGGAATTATTTGATGCATTTTCAAAACATACTTAAAAATTTGATCATTTCTTAAAATTTAGAAACTAAAATTATTTTTCCCCCTATTTTTTTTATTTTTTGGAGTGGTTGAAATGACAAGAATGGCTTCGTGGTTCTAGGCGGCGAAGCCTGTGCCAAAGTTGTTGTGCCCAAACATCGTATCAAAGAAGAACCTGATCGCCGTCGCCGCTGGTCATCTCATCACCATTTTGATACAATTCGTTGTGTTTTGGTTTTCAAACTGTTTCGAATTGGAAATCGAATCGAATAGCTGTTGTTGATTCTATAAATTTTGTGTTTTTGTTGGATAATTTTGGTCTAGATGATGTAAAGTTAGATAAAATTGTTTGATTTTATGTGTTATTTTGATGTTGAATTGTTTGGAATTGGAAATTGTTGAGTTTTTGGACAGTTTAAGTTTTTGTTGAACAATTTGGGTCTAGATGACGTGTCCACCCAAGAGGTCCTCCTGTGAGCTCCTACTTGTACTTGAGACATAGTATATATCTTACAAGTTTCTTGATCACCAAAATTGTTACGTCTAACCGTAGTTTATAGTTTAGTTCTGAGTGAATTAAAAAAAAGGTTCGGTGATCACCTGTTTTATTGAAAATCTTTGAAACTTGAAACTAGAGTACTGATATTGAACTAAACAAATCTCAATGAGAAATGATCAAGATTTGATCTTGTAAACACAATATCTATTTCAGAGAATTTTTGTTGCTTTTCATTTCAAACGATTCTCTACATGCAGTACACAACTATTATATACATTTTTGTTGGTCACGTGAATTAGGTATGCCTGCATACTAGAACCTGTTTCTAAATTATTTTTTACGAAATGATTTCACGTCTAAATGGAAAAGATCTTTCCTCTAAATTCATAACTTAAAATAGAAAAAAGTTGCAAATTAGTATGAAGATTAGTAAATATAACAAATATGTTACGGTCAGAGATGCTCTATAGTAAATTCATTGTCTTTCAAACACTTGAAAATATTTGGCACTACAACAAATTATGGTTTTAGTGACAAAAAATTTGGTTACGAGTTTATATTTTGTCACTAAAAGTATACATATAGTGACGATCATTGACACTTCTCACTATTAATTCAAATTAGTTACAAAATTCGATTTCGAAACTATATTTTTGTCACTAAATCCTTTATTCTTATTTTATTTATAAAATATTTAGTTACGAATTTATATTTTCTCGCTAATAGCATAGATGTATAATGACAATCATTCACATTCCTTACTATTGATTGAAATTAGTGATAAGGGAATTTTAATTGAGGAGAAGTATTAGAAGAACTGGAGAAAAGTAGAAGAATAAGAGAAGAAGATTTTCAGTGTTATTTTCTGCATAGAATTCAAAGAACAATGCAAGACCTCTTTAATAGGTCCAAGCAATTAACAAATACCGAAAATTAGGAGCACTAACAACAACCTAGAATCACCTCCTAAAGTCATGCTAACAATTCTCCTATCTATATGTCATGAATAACTTATTGTTGACTTAATCAAAGAAAAATAATACTATGTAGACCAAGTCCAAGCACGTCCCATCTATTACACATGTCCACTACATGCCTTGCATGTTAATATGCCAAAGCTGAAATGCAGGCCGTATCAATTAGTTATCAAGTTCTATTTCAAAACTATATTTTTGAAATAGTATATCCAAATTATTGTATATACATTTACTTCCGAGGAGATCAAGGATATAACAAATTTATAGGATGAAAATGAAGGTTTTTATAGAACACCAATTTTAACTTAACCTTTATGTTTTTGGGAAACTTCAACGGAAGACCAATTCTAAAACTATACCTGGTTATTAGGTAGATGCATATATATATCGATGATGAATGATATTTGTCTTATTTTTTGTTGTTTAAATTGGTGGATCCTAAACTAGTGAACCCTGTTGGAAATAAGATTACGATTATATCAATCCCATAAGTATGTTTGAAGGTTATTTCTACAATTTATTGTGCTCATTTGGTTTATATAAAGCTGGTTCATTTGATGCCCATGACCAAGTTGTAAGTTTCTTCTTCTTGTATATCTTTGGCTGCTTCAAAATGTTGACTTATGTATTGAGGATTTATCAGGTTACTGGTTTAGCTTGGGTTTTTGGTGGACGGTGTTTGTACAGTTGTAGTCAGGTACTAATTTCAGGAAGTTCAGTTGTATGATAATTGTTATTTAACACTGATAGTTGTTCTGTTTTCTGCCAATTATATTGCTATTGTGACATATAGTTTTAATGTCTTTTGGTGTATCACATAGAACAGGTGTTACATTATGCATTATCTTCAAGCTGTCTCTTCGGCTATCAGCAGGCAAAAGAAGGAAGTTGAAGCGTGAATGTGATTGTCTAATGTTGGTTAATTGATTCAATGTTTTCTCCCTTACGATGACGTTATGTAGCTGGATATTACGTGGAAGTTTTCTCTCTGACGTACCTATTCCCTCAAACACTCCTGGTCTGAAGCTAGAGCTCCACAGCCTCCACTGATGAATGATGTGTAATCCATTTGGTCTCTGTTTGCTTTGAATATATTTCATTCTAGTGGAACAATATATGACAGTTTTTTTTTGCAGCTTCAGGATGTATTCTTCTTGACATGGTGTGGCAGTGTCCCCAGGAATCTTGTTCTTGCTTTGGTATCACAATTTATTTCGGCCTTTACTATTGAAGATAGACATGTAGGTGTTATTTTGACCAAATTATGCGTATAAGTTTAGTGCTGAGCGTGTCTTAATAAGTATAGATCCGGAAGAAAAACGTTATTTTGGTGTTCATAACGATTGTTTATTGTGAACATATGAATTGTTTAAATTTATAGGTTTCTTTTAGAGTTATTTTGTTATTTATAGGTTGGATTTGTTAGATTGTTTGAAATAAAAATCCAAAACACAAAAATAATAAGAAGAAAACTTGAAATTAACTTAAGGAAAAACTTGAGATTTGAAAGAAAAACTTAAAGATTTGAGAACGAAAAAAATAGAGAAGAGAAATTTATTAACTCTTAAAAGTAGGCAGATTCTTTCCTTCAAAAGTTGATGACTCCTGAGCTCATTCCTTCGAGACTTGTTACGTCTCACACGAAAATCAAGTCTAATGCATGGGTATTGTTGTAACGTACACCTATTTTGTTACGTTTAAAGCCCAAATTACTAATTAGTTCACAAAAACGCAAAAAGCTGCGAGCCCACGCAAGTGCTATAAATGCAAAGAAACCATTCTTTTATTTCACTCTTCAGTTTCATGATATTTCAGTTCTGAATAGTGTGGCCTCAACGACATTGAGCAGTATCAGTTCTGCTAAGTTCAGCAATTTTTTTTTTTTTTTAATATATCAACCAATATTTTCACAATATTTTTAATATATCAACCAATATTTTCACAATTTTTTTTTTTTTTTTAAGATAGAGCAAAACATATGCTTAAATATTTGAATGTCGGCTCTCTTCCAACAAATATTTTCTAGATTTATATTCAAATGTTGACACGTGACCTCAAGAACTAATGTATATATATGTTTAAACCTATTAGTTTATTTTTCTTTCATAGATACAAGAGTTCCTTTCAAACTCGATGTACTCTTTTAAAAAAATCAAGAGAGGATTCACTCTCAACATATTTTTTCCTAGCCTTTTATTCCGATGTTAACACATCACCATAAATAGCAATGTATGATTAAGATTTATTAACTTATTTCTCTTTCATGCATGTAAGTGTTTCATTCAAACTCATAATACTCTATAAAAAAGATCAAAAGAAAAATATATATATATAGTAGGAAAGAGTTCTCACTCTAAGTATTTAATCGTGTGGAGTAATTTATGTTAAACTATCATAATTAGTACTTTATATTTTTGAGATGGTGTTCATCTGAGTTCATCCTAAATAATGTTCATTCCAAATGGTTGTCAACAAAAAAACGACAAAAAAAATAGAAAATAAAAATGAAGGAAGAAAGATAACCAGATCGAGTTTCCATCTGGAAACTAGATCCACATCTTCGTTCTTCATTTTTTTTTCCTTGTTTTATTTTATTATTATTATTGGTTTTTGTTTATATAATTTTCATCCCCACCGTCTATCAAATATACACTTCAAATTTTTAAATTTTAATTTATTTTATTATTTTATTTGTTTTTATTTTTATTTTTATTTAATAATTTTAATTTTTTTAAAAAATTAGAAAAATATCCACCACCTGACTCTTGGATAGATGGTAGAGATACATTTTCAACTTTTAGTTTAATTTATATACTTAAACTTATTACTAATTCTTGTTTTATATTTAATAAATTAAAATTTTAAACAAAATTAGAAAAAAAATTAAAATGGATCTCCACAGTGGGATGGATGCCATCCAACGGTAAAGATTCAATCTAGAGTCCCTCCCTCCCTCTGTTGGATTGACTATACTCTTCATAATAATTTGAAATTAAAATAAAAACAAAAACAAATAAATATATATATAAATCCTCTAACTATCTCTCTTCTCACAAGTCGAGCTAGGGTTTTCACTTTCACTCAAATTAAAAAGACTAATAAAATAATGAATTAAATTTTCCCTCTAAATTCTCTCCCTCTCTTTCTCAATTGCCGCAAAAACCCTTCACAATAAAAATAATCTGATTCGGATTTTTAATGATTTGTTTAGTTATTAATATTTTTTTTTTGGTGGTGTTATAAAGATTAAAACTTGGTTTTTGTTTTTTGTTTTTTGTTTTTTTTTTTCATTTTATGTGTTTTGGCTTTGAGTTTGATGGATTTGCATTTGGTTTTGTTTTATGGCTTTGAGTTTGGTTATGTTTCAATTTGATTTTTTTGCTGATAGAAAGTGATGTGGAAGAAGTGTGATAGGAGGAAAGAAGTGGAAAAAGAGAAAGAAGAAGAGAATAATGTGGAAGAAGAAAGAAGAAGAGGATACTTGTGTTTCTAATCGGAAACCCATTGGTTAGAAACCCAGAAATGGGTTTCCAGAATGGCTGAAAATTCGGATAGAATCCAACAATTTCCATATGGATTTCTGGTTGGAAACACATGGTTTTCGGTTAGAAAGCATAAATAAGTTTTCTGTCACCAATCCTCATCATCGATGATTGAGGTGACGACTAGATGAATCCATGTACAATTTTCAAAATGTTTTAATTCCCTTTTTTTAAAAAATATATATTTAAAAAATTAAAAATAAGTTCAAAAGACAAAAACACCCTTAATTGTGTTAAAATTGACTAATCATTGACTAAACTATACTAACGGCGTATAGTCAAATTGTAATAAATAACTAAAGTTTACTTCATCTGATAATATATTGATTTTAACTTAATAGCTAATTTGTAATTTTTGTTCTGTATAAAATTAGATTGAAATTATGTTTTTTAATGATTACATATAGTTTATGTCCAATTTAAATTAATTATTTTTAATTAAATATTACCAAATTATATCCACTTGAGTATTAATAAAATTATTGTTAATTTTTTTAAAAAAAATTATTATTATGTTCTCATTCATTATGAAGTTATCATGAAACGGTTTCAAAGTATAAAACCTTATTGAAGAAAATTATAAATTTACATAGTTAATGTTCTTTTTTTTTTCCATCTTTATTTACTGTAATAATTTTACTAGAATTTTTAAGTACAAAACTATTTGTACTGTTTAATATATATCATTTTATTTAAACTATATAGTATGATCGAACTGTGTTTTACATAAAAACATTAAATATTTAGTATCTTCTTAATTTTCGATGTTTTTGTTACTTTATTCATGTGCATCCCCTCTCTCCCCAACAAATTTATTAGATCTACCACAGTTGACACATGACCTTTAAAACTAATGGTTAAATCTATGAGTTTATTTTTATCCACTACATACTACAAGTGTTCCATTCAAACTCAATATACTCTTTTATAAAAATCAAGAGAAGGATTCTCTCCCAACATATTTTTTCGTAGCCTTTTGTTCTGATGTTGGCACATCACCTTAAAAAGCAATGTATAATTGAGATTCATTAACTTAATTTCTTTTCCACATATGTGAGTGTTTCATTCAAACTCATAATACTCTTTAAAAAAGATTAAAAGAAAAAATATATATATATTAGGAAAGAATTCTCACTTTGAGTATTTAATCATGCGGAGTAATTTGTGTTAAATTATCATAATTGTTACTTTATATTGGTGAATAGCCCTTATAACCAAAAAAATTTGTCTATTATGTTGTGACATTCCTTTGTTTACAAATACTTCTCTGTCTTTTATATTTTGTATGTAGAATTAGTCTCATATTCTTAATTCACATCTGGGACTCCCTAACAGTTTGCTTTGTCTAACAAGAACTAAGTTTGATGGAGTGTTAAGTTGCTAGTAAGTTGCCCAGCCGCTGTCAAAATCTGTCCAGTACACTCAAGATTTATGGTATAAAGAAGAGAAAAGAAATGAGAGAAAGATACTGCTGATCACGTAACCTTAAATATAAGGAAGGTTTTACTAACATAATTCGGGCTGCCCAAATAGAAAAGTCTTAGAAAAATATATTATCTCTAATTAGAGAAAGACAACATTTATTCTATATCTTGGAGCTAGCATATTATGTTCCTCAATAGTCTTCCACTCTTTAATTGCAATCAATATTCCAAACAGCACATTTTCTGTTAACCAAAAAAAAAAAACTAATTAATAAATGATAAACATCTCAACATCAGAAACTGATAAAACAAAAAAATTATCAAACATGCATGTACATTTAAGGTAACTTCATGGTATGCTTCTTTGTGGTGTATTTTTTTACTTTTAAAATGTAAAACTCGGAGAAAAATACAATCACACAACCATATTGCATCTAACAGCTTATGCAATCATATATAATGGAACCAACTTTCGTAAACGTACACATCCTTCACACTTTAAAATCTTTTCAACCAAATTAATTAGACAATGGTTCTAGCTATATGGATAGATTTAAACTAGGAAATATTTATATTTAAAGTTGCCATAGTGTTAATTTAAAGTATTTTCCACCTTTAAAAACATTTTAATTTACATTGACAACTTTTTTGTAAGATGTTAAGATATCTAAACCCTTGATTAAAACTGTTAGTCTAAAAGTACATGTACAATCCTGCCAAAAGTTTAAATTGACAAGTACATATAGATGAGGTGGAAAAAAGACTAAAAGAAATCTGATTGCATAATAGCTAAATTTAAAGAAAATTGAACCAACTATTTCAAGCAGCCTAGTCTAGCAAAGTAAATTACATCTAGTTAGAGAGAGAGTAAAACACTTACGAGCAGTACATCTTGAAGCAATTGTCATGTTCTTAAACAGCCTACCATTACAGAAACCAATATTTCGACAACTTTTCTGTTGACAAAAATAAAAACCAATTGTTATTGCAAGTCATGATCTAGTTGTGATAATGACAATTAAAGAGTTAAATTAAATCAATTATACAGAAAAGGAAGAACTATCATCTGTCACCTTCAATTTCGAAATCAATCTTCTTGTAAATGGGAGAGACAAGACTCTCAACATGTACTTGCACTTTTACACAAAACCAATTATAGTTATTGCAGACCCTCAATGACTTCTTGTTACGATATTTCGAATCACAAACTGCTACACCTCTACAATAATAGTGTACCAATATTGTTTCAGTGTTACTCAAATAGCATAATGGTGTAAGGCTATACTGCGAGTGCACCCTAAAAAGTTTAGTCCATGATGTTTGCACCCCATATTCTTTCATCACCCATAATTGTATGGGATATGGCATCCAATTGCACTCGTTAAAAAAGCAAAGATGGTCACCCAAACGTCCAAGATACCACTCGCAATGTGGTAGTTCCACGTTAGGGACAGGCAAGTTTTTGAACTTTTCGTCCACCAAATCAAATAATTTGATCACCTTTGGACCTTCTCGGTCAAACTCGTCAAAACACACCCAATGTATAGCTCCATTTAGAGCTATCTCCTCTACATGATAAATAGAATAGTTACCTAGAAAATATTTATGACCCTTTGTCCAAAAATCTTTTCTCAATGAATAGATCTCCATACCCTTTTTCTCAATTAAAACAAATTTATAATCATCGATGGACTCAGCGTAACCAAAACCGCTTGCGATAATATAATAAGGTTGAAACTTATCAGGAACTTGCTTGTATTCTTTAGTGTAAGGATTATATACAAATAAGTCTTCACCACATGTAAAGCACAACAAACCATTGCAAGAACCATGGTGTCGTATGTACTTTTTAGGTTGACGAAATTCCCACCCCGGAAATACAAGCTTCGTTGCAGCAACATCGATGACATCATCATCTTCATCAGTACTAGACATGGTTTGAAGGTCTACAGAGTGAAGACTTTCAAGGTCTATAGAATGAACAGTAGAATCAACAGAAAGAATGAGTTTGTGTCTTTTGGTTTGAGAGAGATGTATTTTGGCAAATCGAGGGTGGGTGATTAAAGCCAACCAAAGCTTGGATACGCACTTGAATCGACAAAGAGATTTTACTGGTAGTCTCGAGAGTATATCCATGATGATCTCAGGTGGCAAAGTTGACATGGCTTCTGTGAAGCAAAAAGGCTTTCTACGCTGTGAGCGAAGTTCTGAGAATGGAGAGCAAAATTGGTTGACGAAAAAAAAAAAAAGAATGCTGCTATTAAAAGGGTTTTAAGGGACTGAAGTTTAGGATTCCTTTTTGGGCAAAACCACGTCACTAACTAAACAGTTTAGTGCATAAAAGTTGTGAAAAGTTATATATGGAAGTAAACCCAAATTTGTATTGCAGAACCACCAAATAGAATCATGTCCCATTATTGTGTTGAAATGATGAGACTTCTTTAATATTGCCATATTCTTTTTAGTTTTTTATTGATTCCTTCAGGTTTTGGAATAGTCTTCCTTGTCGGTTTTATCTCTTTAAATCATTTAATTTATTTTCTTTTAGGATTTTATTTTCTAAAGAAGATTAGTTTCCTATAAAATTTGAAATTTGTTAGCTATAAATAGGATATTAGTTTAGGGTTATTGGAAGAATCTTTTGGCTTGCTTGGAATCGTTTGGGCTAGGGTTACATCATTCTTGCTTGAAATTGTTTAAATTATGATTAGGTTAATTTTGTGATGTACTTCTGAAAGATTAATCTACCGAATTCCACGGGCTGATTGATCATTATTTATCCTATCGTATGGTATGAGTTAAAGCGATGAGGACTTATTATTGGATCAATACCTAGGTTGAGTGAAGTTCTTTAAGAATGAGTGATTATTATTTATGATATGAAGCAAAAATTTACGGATCAAATATAACACAATTAATTGCATAAAGTAATGTTTGTGATGCACAGTGCATTATAAAACAGTACACTATACAATTCACACCTTCATATATAATTTTATTGAATTTGTTGTACTTATTAAAATGGAATGAATTAAATTGGATTATATACAATATAATCCCTTGTTTTGTGTATCATTAAATGATACCGGATGATATTATATATAATTTGATCAAAATAGACTTTTTCTTAATTAAATTTATTTTTAATAAGTTTTAAATAAAATAAAAATATTTTAAATCATATATTAATGAATTATATAATAATTTCGACAATGAATGGTATTTTAACGTAATGCAATCATTTTAATTAATTTAATATCTATAAATAAAATAATAACTTTTAAAGTCAACAACTCATCATGATCGATAATTAAAATTCTACTTACAAAAGAAAAAGAAACCAGTAAATTGAAACCCACTTGCATTAAGGTGGGTTTCAATTTGAACGGTGTTTGTACTTTAAAATGGACTATAGGCATTACTTGAATGTTGAATCTAATTGTTATATGTATATATATATATATATATATTTATATAGTTTTCACTATTAATACGTCCTAATTTTTAAATTGTTAGAACTAACTATCTCAATCATTCATTATATTCGATTGATGGTTGTTAAAAATGTAAAAAGGAAAACAAAAAAAATTGTTTCTACTTTTCATCTATAATTATGGGATAGCTCATTTTGAAAACCAATTTTGATGCAAAATTAAAATGAAAATAGTTTTAAAAACTTTTTCAAAGCAAGAATCGATTTCAAAATCAATAAACACATTCAACTTAAGCAAACAAGTAACTTTTGCATGTGTATTCAACCTTTGATGTATCAATAAGTCAATCTTTCACATTTGCATAGGTTAATATTTTATATCCTCATGAATGTGAAATCCTTCGATGTGTGGGCCTTTCTTTCCTTGATCATAAATGTGGAAATCTCACTACAAAATTCAGGACAATAATCAAATCCTTCAGGAAAAAATAATTTTACTTCCAAACTTGTGTAATGGCAATAAATTGAGCGAATCTCAAAGTAGTAGTTTCTTCTTGTGAAGCTATCCATTCACCGCGTTCAAGTAGAAAAGTTTGAATCCCTATTGGTATACATAATCATAGTCAGACTACGATTTCTTAATTTGAATCACATTAAAATTATACCAAGTAACATCAATTTAAATTATGACTATTATAATTCAATTTACTTAATATTAATTCCACTTGGAATTAATTAATTAGTTAATTAACTAATCATATGATATTCCATCATCCAAACACTATAGATAATTATCATATGGGCGGCTCTATTGCCACTTAAAAAACTACTGCCTAAACCTAGTTTTTAGTAAAAATATTTTATTACTAAAATAGCCTTAAATGAAACAGCCTCTGAGGACAATATTAAGTAAATTAAACACAAAATTTCTCTGTACTTATCCAACAACTAATTATACACCCACACCTCATAAACCCTATTAATTTTTCAACAAATATCAATCTGCCACGAGATTCATTGTTGCAGCTAACTTTGCGATCCTTTAAACAGTTTTGACAAACTGTAAAACATATTAAAATAAATTTGATACAGTAACTAAAAGATATTTTAATTTTTACCCATTAATTGCATCTATTAGATTGATTATAATAATAATAATGACTGAAATTAATCTAATTGTTGTAATTGATCAGTAAAGTAATCAAATCCTTCTTAATAAAATATTATAATAATCCACCTTAACCTGAGTTTTTTTTAAACAAAGAAATGTATTTACATCCTAATTTCTGATAATGCTACTCACTGTATATGTAAGAGAAAAGAGTTGTGAATGTATTTACATCAGACGACGGATCATATCTATACAAACAAGTAATTAAGGATTCCAAAACAAAAGAGTTGGATCAGAGTTAGAATTAAATCCCGAAAAGCAGTACCACAAGGACTATGGACCAAACCAATTTTTGTTAGACTCACCAAGGCTGCCTGATGTCATCTAAATAAATAGAAAAGCAGATTTGTGAATGTTCAATTTCTAGTGGTTTAATTGCAATTTCTTAATCACATAGACTACCAGTTTACTTCCTAGTAACCTCTCAACAGGTTCAGGAATTGACAGGAGATCATACAGAATAGTATATTTGGTGATGCTCATCATGGAGGCAATGAGATGAGAACCTGTATAAACAGTTTTGGAGTTGGCAGCTTGACAACAGATGATAAAATTAGAAAGCCACATACAAGCTAATCTACATAATAAATACCTCATGTGCAAAAAGTGACACTAAGAAAGGAAAAGAACACAATTTATCATCTGTCAGACACTTCTAACCCTGCAAAGCTGATGTTCTGAAGAGTAATTTCAAGAATATTTTTATTGTAGTAAACTAGAAAACACAAAAGACAAGATTCCAAACTCAACTCGGACACAAGTTATTGTATCACATGGAAACTAACTCATTGAGTACATACATCCAATGATATATGCAGGTCCATGGACACTCAATACATGTCCAATTGATGCAATAGTAGAGAAGCTTTAGCTATAAGTTAGGAATGACCGATCATTCATACATGGCTGGAAGTTCAACTACCTCCTATCAACAGGAGGTATAGTAAGCTTGCATAAATACCCACTGGTCTAATAGCATAAGAAAAATCCAATGGCATTTGAGCCAACTGGAATCTTTCCCATGTAAACAGAGGACACGTGCAATACATATAGAATGGAATGCTTGGTTCCCCTCCCCTATGGTGAAATCTAGATCACTATATAGATAAATACAGAAACCAACAAATAAGAAGAAAACAGAGATAAGAACAGAGACAAATCTATAGAGAAGCAGCCAACATATCTATATACCAAGTAGGATACTTCCAACAGCAGTTCTGTACTGAGGATCAAGAGCTGCATCTATTTCATCAAACAAGTAAAAGGGTGCTGGATCACATCGCTGTATGGCAAAAATAAGCGTCAGGGCCACGACAGTTTTCTGACCTCCAGACAATTGCTTCATTGATTGTGTCTCCCCTTGCCCGGTAAAAGAAACCTACCACATCAAATTCCAACTTAGATATGACATCAAGTAACTTGTAAGTAGAAAACTACAAAAAACCTGGGTATTGACTTCGGTTAAGTCAAAGATGGTTGTATGGTAGCACCAGGTTCAGATCTCAGAAGAAACTTAAACCTGAGTATCTAAACCTTACACGAGCTTCCCAGTTAGTTAAAAGATAAATAATAATTATTGAAACCAGAGTGACTGATACTTGCAGCGGATACCAAAACTAATTACTTGACATATCATGTTTACTGTTTATCCATCTTTTTGAATAACAGAAAACGAACAGTTCTTCATAAATATACTTGCCTTCACTTTCACTCCAATGTACTTCTCCACCCTTCCTTCCAAATCTGCTTCACGAGGTCCACCATCATCACGTTCATCATCACCAAGATCTCCATCCTGTAGATGAATGTATCCAAAGTTATAAGATTGCCAACATATTTAAGTCAAAACAAAAAAAAAGGCGGCATATGGGCTTTCAGAAATCACACCACCACACTTGATTTTCTCATAAGGACAGGTTAAGTTGTAAACTAAAATAAAAATAATGTCAAAGCCTCAATATGTATTAGAATGACACCTTAGGAAAGATCTAAAGCTAAGTAACTTGCTTCTATCTCATTCAACAAAAGAACGATTAAATAGTCTAACAACAAAACTATGGCATCATTAAGATATAATTTTGCAGGCAAACAAAGATAAATGATGACTTTTTTTTCAAATATATAGCAAACGGACGAGTTCTTTATGTAATCAGAAAGCAGGTGAAACTAAAGATAATGTTTTTTCGGGATCGTTTCTGAACCAGAAACATAAAACAAGAAAATCCAAGGGCATGGAGCTCCAATTTGTCAGCACAGTGACATACAAGATACAAAAGAACACAGCAACGAAAGATATATTTGAAAATTTTAGAAAAGGTAAAAACATCAAACATACCTTTTTTTTCATCATAACCAGATGGCCATGGCCGCCTTGCACCAGTTCAGAGAATACTTCTCGAAAGTGACGAGCAACACCTTTGAAAGTTCGTTCTATTGACTCATCCTTCCTTTGATCTAAAACAGATATAAGTTCTTTGATTTTCTACAAACACCACAAACAAAACAAACCAAATATGTAAGTGGAGAGACTAAAATATGAAGTTGAATATAGACCTGTTTAATGGAGACTTCAAACAGATGTACCTCATCCCCTTCGTCCAATTCAGCTTGCCTTCGCTGGAGTTCTTCTCGCTGCTCTGTGAAATTAACATATTGATCAAGTGCTTTCTTATTTACATGGCCGAACTGCTGCAGTTGCTCATTGCACCTGTGAAGCATTTTATGCAATTCTTTGATGTTCTTGCGCTTATATCTGTGAAATATAAAAGAAAACAGATCAATAAACTGAAAACAAAAACCGCAAAAGAAAAAGAAGATATATGCACAGCAGGCAAGCATCATTCATAGTTTAGCTTACCTTATGCCTACTGTAACCTGAGTCTAACATAACATGTCATGAACAAATGAAACATAAAATTGGAGGAACTGCAAGCGTCAAGATCTCTAAATGTTTAAATTAAATATAAGACGCAACATATGAATAACTGTATGTCTTGTGAGTTTAGGAAATTTGGGACATGAATGAATGGTTCAGAAATGAGAAAGTGAGTATCTGGCCAAAAGTACAGGAGTAAATTCACAAGTCACAGAGGAAATATACGTGTCAAAAGCATCTGATGACAGTGGACCCAATTCCCTAATTTTCTTAGTGTACTCCTCCTGTTTTGCAATAAGTATATTCCTGCTACTCAATAGTTGTTCAAGCTCTCTTGCCTCATCCTGAAGTGTCCTCTCATGGTTGTCTTCCAAAGTCTGCATTCACCACTGATCATTTTAGCAGCAGTACTAAGCAAAATTGACAAACAATTAGATCATATGCTCAACCTTCAACTTAGTCTTCTCATCTTTAATCTTCCTGAGTTGCTTTGCTCGTTCATTTATACTGTCAGATATCCCTACAGAACAATAACACAGGAAAAACATGATACCATGAATTAACTTCCATAAGTGTAAACTGAATGAGAGCAATCAGAAAATCCCACTTCTAAGCTGCTGTGTTGCATCTTCAACTAATAATCTAGCATCCTTTAATTCCTGCCTCTTTAATTCAGCTTCACCAGGCAACATGTCATTCTCTGCAGAAGATATAAGGGCTTCCAACTCTTGCTTCGGCCTTTTAAGGTTAGTTGTTAGATTAGTCTC
This sequence comes from Dimocarpus longan, assembly GCA_022984855.1. Taxonomy (NCBI): domain Eukaryota; kingdom Viridiplantae; phylum Streptophyta; class Magnoliopsida; order Sapindales; family Sapindaceae; genus Dimocarpus; species Dimocarpus longan. The sequence goes on from CM041014.1 coordinate 28,296,403, forward strand.
GAGCTCTGCTTTTCTAGTTTCAGTCTAAAGATAGAAAATATACACATGAGAACAGAAATTCTTATTTTGCTAACCTCAATGCGATCAGTCCGGCAGGTGATAAGTTTCTGCTTAAGTTCAGTTATTTCAGGGTTCAAACGTGATAGAAGATCTTTTTCCTCTGGTGTTAAGTGATCAATGAGCTCTGTTCCCATTTCAGTCTGTTTCATGGCCATACTAGCTCTGAGTTGATCAATTTGAGTTTTTTGCATCATTCATATTTATTTACCTTTACCACTCACCACACAACCGCAACATAAACACAAATTAAATGAAATCCTCCTCCGATGCTGTGCGAGGAGAATCAATCCTTGATCCCTTACTTCATTGCAGAATAACTGGGCCACCATTTGCGGACCGAAAAGATGCATTTTATGTTATAAACCATGTAAGAGTGTTTAAATACTATGTTGGACTCTTACCAACAAGTTCATGCCTTTTATCAAGTTACCTAATATAATATCAGAATCAATTTTACCATATTTTGGTTTAAAAACCCCATGAATTAATTCAGGTTTGTTTTGGGCTTAGACCATGACACTAGCCTGTTGGTCACACACATCAATGTCTTGTAAGTGCTTAATAATTTTGTCTTGCATCTAGCAAAATTATCTTAGTACTTACCAGTTTCCTGCATGATTTTCAAACTTTCACGACGTCTCTCCTCATGTACTCGGGTGCCACCAATTTCCTTCAATAAATCCAATCGCTCGGAATCTTTCATTAATGTCAAAGATGCTATCTATTTTACCATCCATAGAACATTATGAAGTTATACTACATAACATAATGCAAATATAATTGATAATTACCAAGTTCAAAAATGTGAAAACATCATACCCTTCCTTGTTGCACGACATAGTATGGATTAGAGCGAGAAAACCCAGCACTCTCAAGTAAATTCATAACTTCTATTTTCCTGTAAATTATATAGCATTCTCTCACCAAATTGAACATAATAGGCAAAGATAAAATACAGAACATGTATTGTTTTCCAAACCTAAAAAAATAGGTTGATACTCACGTTATGTGTTTTCCATCCAAGAAATACTCATCCTTTTTCAAATCAATAGTTCGACGCAAGCGCACTTCCTCCTTATCAACCTACCAAATGCACAAAAGCATTCCAAAAAGTTTAAACAAACAAGAATGGGCCACACAAATGAACATTCAATCTATGTCACTCACATGTCACTTAATGGAAAGGGTGGATAGCTTAAAAGGAAAAGGCTAACTTGCAGTTATAAATAATGATGATAATATTACCAATGAACACTAAAATAACTCAAATTTATGTACAATACCAATCTTCACAAAAATAAATAGAAATAATAAAAGGTAAATTTGATTAATAAGGTTGCAATATAAACTCAATTGCAATTATGCCATCAAAAGAGCTATAATTTGGTTTGATTGATTTAAGTACAAATGTTCCAACAGATCTATCGATGAAGCATGAAGGTTAAAGTTCAAACCTTTGAAGTCAATAAAGGTTATCTACTGGGAGTAAACTACCTACACGAAGATTAAAAGTCGTATAATCCAAAGGTTTCGTCTAAGCCCGAATTTGACTACCACACAAAGGATTACACCCTGCCACCTACTTGTGCATATCTACCACTTAGCAAGAAACATAAAAGGCATGTAACAAAACTATGTTAAAATGAAAGCAAATTTATTTTCCTAATCAAAGTATATAATAAAACAAATAAAAACAAGACAAAAAATAAGCAAACAAGCAATGCCAAAAAAATAAAAGCAAATACAAAGAGGGCAACATGTAGACTAGAAAGCATAAAGAGTAATGTTCATTCAAATGATCTTCTCTTCTAATAAAAAGAAACATCAATCTATTAGAAAGAGAAAACACAACGAAAGACCTATCTGCTAACATTCCATTAATCTTTAAAAAAAGTTAAAAAAAGACATTTTTTTTTCTTTTTCTTTTTAATTCTTTTTGTTTATCAAAGCCCCTTGCTCAAGTTTAATTAGGCATATTAATTGCTCTCTAGTTCTTTCCAAAACCAGATCAAACTGCCAGACAATATGCATGGCTGCAAAGGACAAGCATATCTTCTCATCATGACCTAATAAAGGAAGTGATGTTTCATGCAATAACTTGTTTGACAAATAATCATTCGACCTCTTCAAAAAATAAAATCAGGATCTTTCAGCTTTTACTCTAGAGGAAAAAAGACAGGTTGCAGAACATTACTGGGATCCGATTGTCAGAATTATCAAAAACAATCTCCACAAAAGCAGATAGCCCTCCACCTTCCTGTTTAATAGTAACATATTAATCATACAAAATGAGCCACTATACATGATAGCTTAACACCGATGAAAACAGTAGTGAAACATACATGAAGTAGCGCACGCTTATCTTCACTGCGCAGGTTTTGAAAAAGATCACTCAGCACAAATCGAATAGCTACAGTTTGACATTGCATTTTAATATACTAATAGCAAAGATACACAAACAACATTACATAATCAAGCACCATACTAACCATGGAAAAAATTTGTCTTGCCAGATCCATTAGCACCAACTGCAGAAGCCATTGAAAATTAATAATAGAACACAATAATAAAATGCCTCATTTAAATTGAACAAAGTCAGAACCGGATATATATCATTATTTGAAAAATCTCATTTACGTAACAAACACTAACAACAGTTGTAAAAATACGTATTCTTTAGGCTTGTATTGTTATATTGTAAGATTAACAACAACATATAAATGAATTCATCACAAGACAGAGAAAGAAGGATATCCTTACCCACACAATTAATTTTAGGGCTAAAAGGTTCGGTATCAACTTGTTCTTTGTAGCTCTTAAAGCCTTTGATTATAACCTAAATGAAAAACGAACACGAAAATCAAAATCAAACCTCCAAATTCAACAACACAGGAGAATTCGCATTACCTGCTTGATGTGCATCCTCGATTATCACCTTCAGTCATCAACTCAAACCCTAGCAAATCAAGTCCTACTTCCTTGTGGGGTTTAAGGGACTGAATTTCAGGATTCCTTTTTGGGCCAAACAACAACACTGGGTAACCGATTTTGAGTATTTAAAATTTTATTGTTTTTATGGAAACCAATATTTAATTTCCCGAAATAACAGAACCCAAAAGAAAACGAATCAGATTTTCCCTCCAAATTCTCTCCCACTCTTTGTCCGTGCCCGCAAAACCCCTCACAATCTCTCTAAATTTACATTAAAGCCACTCAATCAACCCCCAAAGACTTTATCATTTTCATCGTTTGTATTTAATTTTTTGAAATATATATATATATATATATATATTTAGTCCCTAAATTTTAAGAAATGACCAAATATATAACCATATTTTGAAAAAAAAAATCAAATAATTAATAATTTTTCAAAAAAGTGTCAAACTAATCTCCTTCATCAGTCAATTAATGGTCGAACATCTTGGTGGGTAAGGGTAAAGTTGTCATTTTAATATATTAATATTTGAATTTTTTTTATTGATTGAAATAAATTAGAAATGTTATTAATATTTAAACAATTTTTAAATTAATTGACCATCAATCTCTTTATGTACATGTGATCAAATATCGATTTTGGATCCTTAACATCTCTTCGTATCCATCCAGCTCTTTTTGTCATCTGATTCATATTACAAACTGAAAAATGGAGAAACAAGAGTTTTTGATAAAATAATTAAAACTAAGAAAAAAACAGAGAAGTATTTGTTTTTTTACTATTCATCTGAGTTGTACAGGTATTTATATACAAAAAGTATTCTAGAATACTCCACCAATAGTTGGCAATCAATCTAACAAATTATAAAATCAATGGCTAGATTTTAATCAAGCAATAACCAACCCTAACAAATAATTCTTCTACCATCTTCTACTGTTTTCTACCAGATGCTGACATGGAGTCAGTTAGGAGCTGTCATGGCACTGCTGACGTGGAGAATTTCTGGTCTTGTTTATCCTCTGTTTTGGTTTCTTCTTCTTTCTTTACATTCCCCCTCAGACTGAACCGTGGATGTTGTACAAGGTTCAGTTTGAAAGCTAATTCCTAAAAACAAGTAGTGGAGAGTGCTTTGGTGAAGATATCAACGACTTGATCAGTTGAGCTGATATATCGAACATCAAGAGATCCTGCAACTATTTTATCTCGCACAAAGTGAACATCGATTTCAATATGCTTAGTACGAGCATGAAAAACAGGATTGAGGGCTAATGCTTTTGCTTCTGTGTTATCGCACCAGAGCATAGGACAATGAGAAGAAGAGAAACCAAGTTCATGGAGTAAGGAGGTTAGCCAAGTGATTTCAGTAGATGCTTAAGCAATGGATCGATACTCGACTTTTGTGCTTGATCGTGCCACTACAGTCTGCTTCTTGGAGGACCATGAAATGAGATTATTTCCAAGGAAGATGTAATTGCCACTGGTCGATTTTCGATCATCCAAGGAACTAGCCCAGTCTGAATCATAGAAGCCATGAAGTTGAAAATGAGTGGAGGATGGTTTAAACCATAAGCCATTATGAGTTGTTCCTTTCAAGTATTGAAGAACTCATTTACAAGCCAACTAATGCAGATGTGTGGGCTTAACCAAAAACTGACTTAATTTGTTGATAATAAAACTGATATCAGGTGTTGGTCAAGTATTGCAGGGCTCCTATTACACTCTTGTAGAGAGTAGGATTGGAGAAGACTTCACCCTTATGGAGTGACAATTTTGTTCATTTACTGATTGGTGAGGAGTAAGGTTTGCATTGAGACATATTTGTTTTGCCAAGAAGATCTGTAATGTACTTGGTTTGAGTGAGAAAGAGTTCAAAAGAATTTCGAAAAGCTTCAAAACGAAGGAATTAACTGACTGATCCGATGGCTTTTAGAGCAAATGTTGAGTGCAATTGCTTGATGAAGTGTTGAATCAGTTTGTTGTCACTTCGTATGATTAGTATATCATCAACATAAACAATTAACAAGATGATATAATTGTCAGTCTTATAGTAGAATAAGGAAGTATTTGAAATGGAATTCACAAAGCCTCACTGAACCAATGCTGATTTTAGTTTGTGGAACCAAGCTCGAGGTGCTTGTTTGAGGCCAGTTCAATTTGCAAACATAGAAGGGAAACTCAAAGCAGATAAATCCCTCAGGCTGCTACATAAAAACTTGCTCTTGAAGCTCACCATTCAAAAATGCATTGTTAATGTTGACTTGTTGTATGTCCCACCCTTGAGTCACAGCTAAAAAGAACACTACTCTAATTGTAGAGGCTTTTACAACAGGGCTATATGTGTCGAAATAATCTATTCCAGGAGTTTGATGAAAACCTTTGACCACTAGTCTGGCTTTATATTTGGCAACAATTCCATTTGGGTGGTACTTTGTTCTAAAGACCCATTTATGGCTAAGAACATTCATGTCAGTGGTATAGGGTACTAGGTTCTAGGTTCTGTTGTCCTCTAAAGCTCTATACTCTTCACACATTGCTAAATACCACTCTTTACTATTCAAAGCTTCTTTGACAGATTGTGGTTCAGAGGAAGGCAAGGCAACATGAGCAGAAGTGTAAACTTTGGGTTTGAGATTACCTATTTGAGAACGAGTTTGCATGGGATGTTTGATAGGTGCAGACATTTGAGTTGGCATTTTGTCTGGTTAAGATGGTTTAGTTTGTCCAGTGAGATTAACTACCAAGTCAATGTCTGTTGGTGAGCTTTATGGTGCATACTTTGTGCAAGAGGAACCTGAACTTTGAGCTGGTGTTGAAGCAAGGGAATTTGTGATGCTTGATGAAGCTTTGTAACCTGCAGAAGCAAACTGAAAAACAAACAAGAGTAGGCTGGGTTTCTGCGTTGAGGCTGATGAATTTTTGGTTGAAAATAACAATTGATAGGGAAATTCTAATTCATTAAACTCCACATGTCTGGACACAAAAATTTTTCCTGACTCATTCATGCATTTGTAGCCTCTATGTATGGAACTGTATCCAAGAAAAACATACTTTGTTGTGTGAAAATTTAATTTGTGCTGAGAATAATACCTAAGATAAGGAAAACAAGAGCAACCAAATGTCTTGAGAAAAGCAAAGTTGGGCTTTTTATGATTCAGTTTTTCAAATGGTGAAGTGTGGTAGAACAAAGGTACTGGTAGATTATTTATCAGGAAGGTTGCAGTGGTGAATGCTTCAGTTCAGTAAGTTAAAGACATTTTAGCATGGGCAAGAAGGGTTAAGCTTGTTTCCACTACATGTCTATGCTTCCTTTCATAAACACCATTTTGTTGGTGTGTGTATGGCCAATTAAATCTAAGTTGAATGTCTTGGCTAGTTAGATAGGGTAGAAAAGCTGTAAATTCCCCTCTCATATCTTAGTGAAATGCTTTGATCTTTTTGTCTAACTGCAATTCTATATTGGTTTTGAAGTTGATAAAGGTTTGTAAGGCTTTTGATTTCAGTTTCAAAGGGCAAAGTCATGTGAATCGTGTGAAGGCATCAATGAATACTATGTAATATCGGTGTCCTGTAGTTGAAGGATATGAACAGGGTCCCCAAAGATCTGAGTGAATAATCTCAAGTGGTTGTTTGACGGTGATATTCTATGTGGTGAAGGGCAATTTATGAAGTTTTCCAAATTTGCATGAATCACATAAATCAATGGAATCAAGCTTAAAGTTAAACTTCATTGAATCTAAAACTTGTTTCAAAATTGACAAAGATGGGTGTCCTAGTTTTGCATGCCATAAATTGATATTAACTCTAGCTACTACATTGATATCAAATTTCCTCCTAATGCTAGAATTTTGATTACAAGAGACTTTAGGTTTATTTACTACTGCTCTTGCTAGAAAAGCACTGGTACTAGTATTGGTATTGGCTGCAATAGATGACTGTTTACTGGGTATGATGGTTATGAGAGGCTGCTTGGGGCTTGGTTGTGAAAAGTGTATGATGTCAAGGCTGTACAGGCTATCCTTGAGCTTTTCTTGCAGCAACACTTTCCCTGTGTTCTTGTCCTTAAAGACACAAGCATCAACAGAAAATTCAGCCAACAGATCATTGTCCTTGGTTAGTTTAAAAATGCTAATAAGATTTTTGGTAATATTAGGAACATGTAGGATTTGTTTTAAAGAAATGGCTCTATGAGGTGAAGTTTGTGTGTTAAGTTGTAAGTTACTAATGTGTGAGATAGAAAGTAAGTTGTCATTACCTACTGTCAATTTGTCCTTACCCTTGTATTATGAGCTTATGGACAAGTTACTTAAGTCTACTGTGACATGATTGGTGGCGCCACTATCCACATACCAGGTAGAGTTATTGACCATTTCGGGTGTTGCATACATGGCTGAGGCTTGTGCAAAGTGAGCTTGCTGGTTGCCACTAGAATTTGACTGATTTGAGTTTCGTGGTTGTGGTTTCTGATTTTGACTCCCTTGCCAAGTTTGATCAAACCTTTTGTAGCATCTGAGTGCATCATGTCCAGGCTTCTGATAGACTTGGTAATAGATTCTCTGATTGTCCCATCTTCCACCTCTTCCTCGCCCATTTTTTCCTCTTGAACCTCCTCTACCACCTTGCTAGTTGCCTCCTCTTGTGCCTGATCCATTTTCCTGATGTGCAGCAAAATTGACTGAAGTGAGATGAACTTGTGCAGCTGTGTTGAGTTGTTCTATTCTTTGCTCATGCATCATGAGTGTGTACTGCACATCCTGGATTGTGGAGTTCTTTGCATTATGTGACACAAAGACCACCATAGGATCATATTCATGGCCTAAGCCATTTAGAGCACTCATTATTAACTCATGTTTAGGAACATCACACCCAGCTACAAGTAAGGCATCTCCCAGGTTCTTAATTTTTAACATATAGTCACTAATGGATAGTAAGCCCTTTTAAATGGTTGCTAAATAGTTTTTGAGTTGTAGAATCCTAACCATAGATGTTTGAGCATACATTCTCTCAAGAGTTTTCCAGACTTCAAGGGAAGTTTTGGACTGGTTTACTTCGCCTATAACTTCTTCTCCAATAGTAGAAAGAAGCCAACACAAAAGAACTTGATCCGACCTTCTCCAAGTTTTGAACTCTGGGTTAGGCATGAGTGTAGTAGTGGTGCCTTCTTGAGTTTTAATGGTACTTTTTGGTGGAGGGATTTGATCTAAAATATATTCTTCAAGCTTAAGAGCTTGAATGGCTGCCAGCACTTGTGCTTTCCAATTGACATAATTAGTTCGGTCAAGCTTGATGGGAAAATTGAAGTTTAGTGTTTTGGCAAGGGCCTGAAAATCAAGGGAAGAGGATGACAAAATTTGATTAGCATCAGGTTGCTTTGATGTTGAGTTTTGTGAATCAGAGGCCATAATGACGTTAGTCTAGAATTTGCTAAACAAGGGTTTTTGATAAAATAATTAAAACTAAGAAAAAAAAAAAACAGATAAGTATTAGTTTTTTACTATTCATCTGAGTTGTATAGGTTTTGTATACAAAAAGTATTCTAGAATACTCCACCAATAGCTGGCAATCAATCTAACAAATTATAAAATCAATGACTGGATTTTAATCAAGCAATAACCAACTCTAACAAATAATTCTTCTACCATCTTCTACTGTTTTCTACCAGATGCTAACATGGAGTGAGTTAGGAGCTGTCATGGCACTACTGATGTGGAGAATTTCTGGTCTTGTTATCCTCTGTTTTGGTTTCTTCTTCTTTCTTTACACAAACACATTAACTACAAACCTATTTTAATATAAAAAAGTAACATTTTCTTGAAAATTAAATATAACATTTTTTATATATATATTAACTTCACTTACTTTCCAACAAGGCGATGGCAGAGGTAGAGAAAGTCAATGGTGAAGGAAGTGAAAGAAGAGAAAGCGATGTCGTTGCTTGCAAAGGAGGAAACAAGGGGATTGATACAGTTGCCACTAGTGAAGATGAAGAAGAAGGTTTTGTGCTCGCCATCAGACAAGCTTCAGAGGCTATGACATCGGAACGGACACCATGGAGCAGCATTTGGTGGTAGACGGAGAGAGCATAGTGGGGTTGTTTATTGGAGACATGGGTGTGAATAACTCTATTCCATTTCTAGGTATAAGTATTTGAGACAAAGTTTTCATTGAGCACAGCAGAGATTTGCAAGTGGTGGGTGTGGATGTAGTGGGTGTCAGAATACAAGTTGACTTGTGTGTGTGTAAATTGAGGATGAAATCACATCCATTACAGGCATAAGGTGTGATGTGAATTAGGGTTGTTTAAGAACATCACAAGGTGTTTGATTATTTCATTTTTGGCTCGGCGAAGACAATATAATCAATTTCAAAACCACCAGAGCTTGCATTCAATATATCTAGACAACCCCGAGTTGTAATTGGAGACCTATCATTGGATGGAGTTTTTAATTTCTCTGTTTTAATTTAAAAATTGTTTTTTAATAAAGTAAAAAAAGAAAAATTATTACATCTATTTATATATGAATTTTAAAATGGTCATGTATATAATTGGTGGTTTAATTTTTTATTTTAAATTTTATATAAAACATGTTAAATTTTCATTGGTTAGTAAGTTAGGATAAAATAGTAATTTCATGGTTAATTAATGATGGGGGTAATTAATTTTAGGGTCAATCAACCCTCAAAGACTTTTATCTTTTCATTGTTTGTATTTAATTTTATGAAAAAAATAATTTTAATTCCTAAATTTTGAAAAATCATCAAATTTATAACTATATTTAAAAAAAAAAAATTAAATGATCTTTAACTTTTTTAAAAAGCGTTAAATTAGTCTCTTTCATAAGTCAATTAACAGTCAAAACCAACGAATGTCTTGATGGGCAAGGGTAAAATTATCATTTTAATATATTAATATTTGAATTTTATTTTTTATCGATTGAAATAAATCATAAATGTTATTAATATTTAAACAATTTTTAAATTAATTGATCATCAGTCCCATTATGTACATGTGATCAGATATCAGTTTCGGATCCCTAACATCTTCTTGTATCCATCCAGCTCTTCTCGTCCTAACATCTCCTTGTATCCATCCAGCTCTTCTCGTCATTTGATTCATATTACAAACACATTAAGCACAAACCTATTTTAATATAAAAAAAAAAAACAACATTTTCTTGAAAATTAAATATAAAATTTTCAAAATAAAATATTAGCTTCACTTACTTTCCAACAAGGCAGTGACAAAGGTAACATAAGTCGATGGTGGAGGAAGCGAAAGAGAAGAAAGTGGTGTCATTGTTTGTGGAGGAGGAAACGAGAGAACTATTGATAGAACCCTCCCAGACTCCTATCTTAAGTCCGACAAGATCATATGATATGTTAAAAACTTGTATGTGATTCTACACTTTCTAATAGAAATCATTAGGAAATTCAATAATACATAATATGGTTTAATTAAAAATTTTGGTAATATGATTGCTATTTTAACCAATAATTCCACACTGTACTACTCAAAATAAATTTCTAAAAGTATTTCAAATATGATTAATATCATATAAAACATATAAAATAAATTTGTTTTTATATAGGAACATAACTATAAAGTATGTTAATATCCTTTTCAAATTGGGAGTCAAAACTTAAGCAAAACTGACGAAAAATTAAATATTTTATAACATTAAAGTAATAAGTATATAAACGCAAACCTAGATATTATGTGATATACAAAATATATATACAATAGTAAAATATCATTTCTCAATGTCATGTGATCAAGTGGCTTACCTCTTTTTATCTGAAGATTTCTTTTGAGACCTGATGGTTACTTGGAAAATATTTTAAAAATATAAAAGGATGAGCACAAACGCCTAGTGAGTAAATATACTTTCAAAAACCAAATAAATTATTTTCAATAATAATTAACATATATTGTAATGGTGAGCCTCGCCTTAACGAACACCGGCCGGCCAGTCCCGTTACCTGGCCTCGATCATGAGATTCTTCAGGCAAGTACTGTCCCCTCCCTCCAAGGGTTTTACTTGCCTCCCATACCCGCTCGAGCCCATGACCTGAGGGCTTAAGTATCATTGGGAAGCAAAGTGTGTACCAACTGAGCTACACCTTTTAACATAACTATAGGCCCCAGCCTCGACTAGCAACTGGTTGGCCAATCCCACTACCCGGCATCGGTCGTACGGTTCTTCTGAGAGGTACTATGGGATCCCCTTGCTCCTTTTTGTTGAGCCTCGGCCCATGCCTCCCCAACAACTCAAACCCATGCACTAAGGATTTAAGTGCAAAGTTGGTACCAATCATGTTTCCCATTTGCACTTAAATCCTTAATGCATTGGTTCGAGTTGTTGGGGAGGCGTGGGCCGAGGCCCAACAAAGGGGAGTAAGGAAATCCCAAAGTACCTGTCAAAAGAATCGCATGGTCGAGGCCGGGTAGCAAGATTGGCCGATCGGTCTCCAGCTGAGGCTGGGGCCTGCCGTAGCTCAGTTGGTACCAATCATGTTTTCCATTTGCACTTAAGCCCTTAGTGCATGGATTCGATTGGCTGGGAAGGCAAGTAAAGGCTATTCAATGGAGGGGTACAGTACCTACTCACTAGCCTTGTGGGGAATCCTTCGAGAGTCGAGGCCCAAAAGTGGGGTGGGCCAGACAGTCGTCATGTGTAAGAGCATGAGGCAGGTCGATCCGTTACATATATAACATAAGATTGATAATAAATAAAATCTCAATTATTCATATCCAATCGTATTTAAAAATAATTCTAAAATTATATCTCATATCATGATAAAATATAAATACTTGTATGACTCATTTCTGTTTACTAATAAAAGCTCGATCTACACTAATATAATATCCAGGGAAATTTGTCATACGTAGTAGAGATACTCAATATATACGTAGAGCTAGGGATAATATTTGTTATACATGTACTGGACAACTCAATGACTCCTCGTAGATCTACCATACACATGTTGGGCAACTCTCTAAAACTTACTCATGTGAAACCTGCTTGACCGTTAGAGAGGAGAGTGTAGTCTTGGTGTTCTTAAAATCTCATTTCATTCATCACTTGACTCAAATAATTTTCATATACAAATTTATAATATTTGATTTCTAAATAAAAATATAATTATCCTTAATAAATATTTTAAAATCAAATCATTAATCATAGTACATAATTAATAAATCAATTAACTAATTAAATAATTTTCTTCTAATAATAATTTAATAAATAAAAGTTTAAATTTAAATAATTTAAAATAACTGAATTCAATTGAAATAAACAATCTAAGAAATTAGTTATTTAACAAATAATTCATTTATAATAATCCATAAATAACCAAATCTGAAAATATAGATAATTATAAACAATTAATTCAATTTAAATAAAAAAATAATCCACCCATAAATTTGATTTCAGGCTCTATTTGGAACCACTAATATCCAAATTATCCTCAAATTATTTTTCATCTAAAAATAACACAAAAACCTATTTAGAATCTATAAAAACCAATCAGAAAATTAAACCTAGAATTGAATTAATTGCACACCAAATCAACTTAGAAATCGGTTCCAATTATTTCCTATTTTCTTTATCATTTCTTATCTTCTTCTTTTTCTTCTTTTTCTTCGGCTTGTTATTTTCTCCTCCTTTTTGTTTTGCTATATAGTTTGGTTTCATGTGTAATTTGCATTTAGTTCTCATAATTCTTATATCTATCTAGCTTATTCAAACTATATGAATGATATCTACCTCTTTTTAAAAATAAAATAAAATCAAATTGTCACTTAGGCCACCAAATACCTTCCCCTTTTCTTATTAAAAAAAAAAATTGTTTCCATTTTCTTTCTCTCACAATCACCTCATGTTATTTATTTGTTTTTTTATTATTTTTTTCAATTTTTTATGGACACAGCGTGTCTCATTTATTGCTTGTAAATTTGTAGTTTGCACCCCACCTTTTGCTATGGCCTTTTTCGTTTCATACCTCATTTTCTTGAGTTTTTTTAAAAATATTCGCAAAGATAATATTTATCCATATATCCTTTTATTTCTTAAATTTGAACCAAACCAAATTAATAATAATAAATTAAATTCCAATTAATGTTTTGGATCCATTAGGATTCGGGCCTTACACTGATACAGTAACAGTTGGTGAGAGACTCTAATGAAGATGAAGAAGAATGCTTCATGCCCATCATTCAACAAGCCTTAGAGGCTATGATATCGAGACGGACACCACAAAGCAGCATTTGGTGGTAGATGGAGAGAGCATGATAGGGTTGTTTATTTTGGAGATAGGTGTGGACAACTTTATTTCATGTCCAAATATAAGTATTAAAGACAGGAATTTCGTTGTGCATAATAGAGATTTGCAAGTGGTGGGTGTGGTTGTAGTGGATGTCATATTACAAGTAAGTTGACTTGTGTGTATCTAAATTGAGGATGAAACCACATCCATTACAGGCATATGGTGCGATGCGAATTAAGGCTATTTAAGAAAATCACAAGGTGTTTCACTATTTCATTCTTGACTTGGCAAAGGCGATATAATCAATTTCAAAACCACCAGACCCTACATTCGATATATCCAGACAACCCCAAGTTGTAATTGAAGATCCATTGCGAGATGGAGTTTTTAATTTCTTTGTTTTAATTTAAAAATTGTTTTTTAATAAAGTTACAAAAAAAAAAAAAACTTTTAATTACATATATTAATATATGAATTTTAAAATGGTGATGTATATAATCGGTGGTTTAATTTTTTATTTTAAATTTTATGTAACACGTTTTAAATTTTCATTGGTTGGTAAGTTAAGATAAAATAGTAATTTTAGGGTTAATTAATGATGGGGGGTAAAAGACTTTTCATATTTTCTATATGGTTGATCGTTAATTTCTCAGTTAAAGGAACTAATTTGACACTTTTTCAAAAAATTAAGAATTATTTGATGCATTTTCAAAACATAATTAAAAATTTAATCATTTCTTAAAATTTGGGAACTAAAATTATTTTTACCCCTATTTTTTTTTCTTTTTTGGAGTGGTTGAAATGACAAGAATGGCTTCGTGGTTCTAGGCGGCGAAGCCTGTGCCAAAGTTGTCATGCCCAAACATCGTATCGAAGAAGAACCTGATCGCCGTTGCCACTGGTCATCTCGTCACCATTCTGATACAATTCGTTGTGTTTTGGTTGTCAAACTGTTTCGAATTGGAAATCGAATCGAATCGCTATTGTTGATTCTATAAAGTTTGTGTTTTTGTTGGATAATTTTGGTGTAGATGATGTAAAGTTAGATAAAATTGTTTGATTTTACGTGTTATTTTGATGTTGAATTGTTTGGAATTGGAAATTGTTGAGTTTTTGGACAGTTTGAGTTTTTGTTGAACAATTTTGGGTCTAGATGATGTGTCCACCCAAGAGGTCCTCCTGTGACCTCCTACTTGAGACATCGTACATATCTTACAAGTTTCTTGATCACCAAAATTGTTACGTCTAACCGTAGTTTATAGTTTAGTTCTGAGTGAATTAAAATAAAGGTTCGGTGATCACCTGTTTTATTGCAGTATAACATATAATTCTGTTTATTGAAAATCTTTGAAACTTGAAACTAGCGAACTGATATTGAAGTAAACAAATCTCATGAGAAATGATCAAGACTTGATCTTGTAAACACAATATCTATTTCAGAGAATTTTTGTTGCTTTTCATTTCAAACGATTCTCTATACAACTATTATATACATTTTTGTTGGTCATGTGAATTAGGTATGCCTGCATACGAGAACCTGCTTCTAAATTATTTTTTACGAAATGATTTCATGTATAAATGGAAAAGATCTTTCCTCTAAATTCATAACTTAAAATAGAAAAAAGTTGCAAATTAGTATAAAGATTAGTAAATATAACAAATTTGTTACGGTCAGAGATGCTCTATAGTAAATTCATTGTCTTTCAAACACTTGAAAATATTTGGGTAGTGTTCTGTTGCATTGAGTTGTATCAAAGATAGTATATCCAAACTATTGTATATACATTTACTTCCGAGGAGATCAATGATATAACAAATTTATAGGATCAAAATGAAGGTTTTATAGAACACCAATTTTAACTTAACCTTTATGTTTTTGGGAAACTTTAACCGAAGACCAATTATAAAACTCTACCTGGTTATTAGGTAGATGCATATATATATATATATATATATATATATATCGATGATAAATGATATTTGTCTTATTTTTTGTTGTTTAAATTGGTGGATCCTAAACTAGTGAACCCTGTTGGAAATAAGATTACGATTATATCAATCCCATAAGTATGTTTGAAGGTTATTTCTACAATTTATTGTGCTCATTTGGTTTGCATAAAGCTGGTTCATTTGATGCCCATGACCAAGCTGTAAGTTTCTTCTTCTTGTATATCTTCGGCTACTTCAAAATGTTGACTTATGTATTGAGGATTTATCAGGTTACTGGTTTATCTTGGGTTTTTGGTGGACGGTGTTTGTACAGTTGTAGTCAGGTACTAATTTCAGGAAGTTCAGTTGTATGATAATTGTTATTTAACACTGATAGTTGTTATGTTTTCTGCCAATTATATTGCTATTGTGACATATAGTTTTAATGTCTTTTGGTGTATCACATAGAACAGGTGTTACATTATGCATTATCTTTGTTGTGGGTGTTTTGGCGATTATGGATAGAAAGGAAAATAAAAGGCCCAACGATAAGGCCCATTGTGTCATTCTATAGAGACCCAGAAAGTGTTGGTCAAACTAGTCAGAAGTTAAAGAAAGGGGTGTATGGTCACCCATTAGCCCATGAGCCCTAATGCACCTGATTATGTAGTTGGTCGTTTCAATCATTGAAGTAACCAGTCGACTGCATGAAGGCTTGACCAATTGATGAGGCACAAAGACAATCTGTTTGTGATCAAAGGGCTGCTCGATAAGTGCCCTTCAGAAGTTACCAAAAAGGTCAGGAGGACCGTGCATCTGCTCGATAGACGGAAAGGCATTACAAACTATCCATGGAGGATCGCACATTGTAGGGGCATCCAACAAATCACATGAACGTTATGTGCAGAAGGCCAGCCGTGTCCTTCTGAAGGGGCACAATGAGGCGGAAGGGCCAACTAAGAAAGCCAGAGTGACATCGGGTCGAATTATGTTTAATGAAGAAGATGCCAGAGGTGTACATTGGCCCCATAACGACGCACTGCTCATCAAAGCAAAGATTGGTAGTGCCGAGGTGAGGAGGATAATGATGGATACTGGCAGCTCGGTGAATGTAATGTATAAAAGCTGTTTTGAACAAATGGGCTTAGCATCCGAGTAGTTGACACCGTCCCCTGAACCTCTCTTTGGCTTTATAGGGGACGCAATTGTGCCATTAGGGCAGATCAAACTCCCCATCGCTATCAGGGATTCAGACCGATAAGATCTTACAATGGTAGATTTCTTGGTTATCGATTGTCCTTCGGCATACAATGTTATCCTTGGAAGACCAGCTATAAACGATCTAGATATAGCAGTATCCACCAGAACGCTCACTATTAAATTCCCTACTCCGAATGGGGTAGGATATGTTAGGGGAGAACAGGAAATGGCAAGAAGATGCTATAAAAATGCGGTAAAGGCAGGGATCAAAGGGAAGAAGGTTAGCATGGTGACTGAGGAAAAGACACGACCAATCAGCACTTCGGGAATGAGTCAGGACCTGGATCCAAGAGAAATAGATAAAGATTGAGCAACAGGCCCCATGGAAGAATTAGAGGATGTGCAAATTAGCGAGCAGGATGCTAGGCGGTGTTTGATGGTAGGGAAAGATTTACTCCCAGATATTAAAGCACAGCTCGTTAAGTTCTTGATGGAAAACCTGGATGTCTTCGCATGGAATCACGAAGATATGGTAGGGATTAGCCCGGACGTAATGTCACACAAATTAAACGTCAACCCCCTCCACAAGCCAATTCGCCAAAAAAGGGGACCAATGACAGAGAAACGTTATGAGGTGCTTAGGGAAGAAGTGGAAAAACTTCTGGCAAACAAGTTTATCTGAGAAGTCTGGGTGGCGAACCCTGTTCTGGTAAAGAAGAAGAACGAAAAATGGAGAACCTGTATCGACTTCACCGATCTAAACAAGACATGTCCGAAAGACAGTTTTCCTCTACCAAGGATCGATCAGCTCGTTGATGGTACTGCTGGACATCAGCTCCTTAGATTCATGGATGCCTACTCGGGGTATAACTAGATCCCAATGAACCCCAACGACGAGGAGCATACTTCCTTTATTATTGATCGCGGGCTTTATTGTTATAAGGTGATGTCATTCGGGTTGAAAAATACTGGAGCAACTTACCAACGCTTGGTAAATATGATGTTTGAGGATCTTATAGAGGAAACAATGGAAGTATATGTCGATGACATGTTGGTAAAATCCAAACGAGCATGCGAACATGTGCGTGATTTGGGAGAGATGTTCTAACTCCTACGAAAATTTCAGATGAAGTTGAATTCCTTGACGTGTGCATTTGGAGTAGTTTCGGGTAAGTTTTTAGGATTCATGGTCAATAGCAGAGGGATTGAAGCAAACCCCGAAAAAATTAAAGCCCTCGTTGACATGAAGTCACCTACCAAGATCAAGGAGATACAGAGTCAAAACGGCCAAGTTGCCGCTCTAAGCAGGTTTATATTCAGGTCTACAGACAGATGCATTCCGTTTTTCAATGTGTTGAAAAAGGCAAGGAACTTTCAGTGGACTGAAGAGTGTGAAACAGCCTTTCAGCGATTAAAAGAATACATGGGTCAAGCGCTTTTGTTATCTAAGCCGGTGGAAGGTAAGAAACTGATTGTTTACTTGGGCGTTTCCCAACATGCCCTAAGCGGAGCTCTAATCCGAGAGGAAGACGAAAAGCAACTACCCGTGTACTATATTAGCAAAAGGTTGCTCGACGCGGAAACCAGGTTTACGCCCATGGAAAAACTTGCGTATTGTTTGGTGGTAACCTCGAGAAAGCTCCACCCTTATTTCCAAGCCCATACCATTGAGGTTCCGACCAGGTACCCTTTGAAGCAAGTTCTTCAAAAACTCGATACCTCTGGTCGTCTGCTTAAATGGGCTATCGAGCTCACCTAGTTTGAGATCGAATTCAAGCCCCGAACAGCGATCAAGGGACAGGTTCTGACAGATTTTGTGGTTGAATTCACGGGACTTGACAGTGAAGAACCCGAATCTTCTGAAGGCCCATTCTGGGAGCTGTATGTAGATGGGTCCTCAAGTGAGCAGAAAGCGGGAGCAGGAGTGATGCTGATAAGTCCGGAAGGTCATAAAATTTTGTGCGCTTTGAGATTCAAGTTCAAGGCCACTAATAATGAGGCCGAGTATGAGGCACTGCTAGCAGGGTTGAGATTGGCCAAAAAAGTGCGAGCAGAACAGGTAAGAATTTATAGTGACTCCTAACTTGTTATATGCCAGGTCCGAGAAGAATACCAAACCAAAGGGTCTAAAATGGCAATCTATCTGCAAAAGCTCCAGGAACTTTTGGCAGTGTTTGAGAGATATGAGCTGTATCATGTACCGCGATCACAAAACTCTCATGCAGATGCATTGGCTTGTTTAGCCACCACTAAAGATGCAAACTTTATGGGAGCCGTAACAGTAGAAGTTCTGTCGCCCTCAAGTACGGAATCACGAGAAGAAATGATGATAATTGTGGTGGCACAAGATTCCTGGATGAACCCTCTTATGGAATATCTGCAGAATGGAAAACTACCTGAAAGCAAGTTAGAGTCTTACCGTCTTCGAGCCCGAGCAGCCCGATATTGTATTTATGATGATAAACTATATAAACGGGGATTCTCAGCTCCACTGCTTAGGTGCATTGATGGCTCCGACTGTCAGGCCGTTCTGGGTGATATACATTCTGGGCATTGTGGTAATCATGTCAGGGGGCTCTCGTTGGCTCAGAAGGCTCTTCGGCGGGGGTTTTATTAGCCAACGATGAAGCAGGATGCTATTGAAATGGTCAAGAATGATAAATGCCAAAGATTTGCTAAGATACCCTGAGCTCCACCAACTTTCTTGCAACAGATGGTCAGTCCGTGGCCTTTTGCCATTTGGGGCATGGACTTGATCGAACCACTCCCAACAGCTCGAGAAAAATGCAAACATGCCATTGTGGCAATGGATTACTTCACAAAATGGGGAGAAGCTAAAGAGCTGGCTAAAATATCCATTACCAAAGTCGAGAAGTTTGTCTGGGAGAATATTATTTGTAGGTTTGGAGTTCCTCAGCAGATCATCATAGATAATGGAACCCAATTTAGCAGTGAGCAGTTTCATAAGTTTTGTAGGGATCTTGGGATTAAGAAGAGTTTTTTGGCAATAGATTACCCGTAAGCGAATGGACAGGTAGAAGCTATAAATAAGATCATCAAATAGAACTTAAAGACTAAACTGGAAGCAAGGAAATGAGCTTAAAGACGAATTGCAGAAGGTATTATGAGCATACCGAACCACTGCTCGCAACACTACAGAAGCAACTCCTTTCCCGTTTGTGTACGGCTCGGAAGCAATAATTCCAATAGAATATGAGGTCGCAAGTCAATGTAGAGCTATGTTCAACCAGGAGGACAACGACCACCTGCTCACGGCTAATTTAGATTTGGTCGAGAAAGTAAGGGATAAAGCTTAGGTGAGGGTTGCTGTCTATCAGTAAAGGATTGCTAGGTTTTACAACAAGAAAGTCCGTGCCCGGAGATTTAAGATAGGCGATCTGGTTTTGCGCCTCATTCTGCCAGCTGCCAGGAAAGCTAGTGATGGAACCTTTGGCCCGAATTGGGAAGGGCCTTATATTGTTAAGGACAGTCTGAAAAATGGAGCTTACCATCTGACAAACCTGGAAGGAGCAGAAGTTCCCCGAGTATGGAACGCAGAGAATCTCCGACCATATTATATTTGAATTATTTAGTTCATGATTACTTATTTTTTTATTTGTATGAATGCAGCTATTAATTTAATAAAGACTTTCTTCAAAAGGCAAATTCTGATCGTTTCACGAACGATTGTTTATTTCTACTCATGCTTTGGAAGGTTCAATTGCTACCTGTGAGCGAATAGACTCTGGAAGGTGCAATTGATACCTGTAAGCAAATGCTCTGGAAGATGTGATTATCACCTGTGAGTAGCCGGGCTCTGGAAGGTATAATCATCATCTATGAGCTAAAGAACATCCTGGAAGGCCTTAGCATTACCTGGGAGCAAGCAGACTTCGGAAGGAATGCTCATGGCCTGTGGACTTATCGAATAACCCTGGAAAATTTATGTGACCTGTGGGCGAATAGGCTCTAGAAGGGACATTTGATCTGTGGGTTCAAACGCTGGGATGAGTTGACATGACCTATAAAGAGGGCGAACGATCTGTTCGGACCATTCATCGAGTAGAGGTAAGGGGCATTTAAAAAAAAAAAAAAAGATAATTTCAGCAAAATAGTTGTCCCCACACCTACTCTGCTCAATTAATGAATAAATTACTATTTTGATCTACCAAACAGCCATGCGAATGGGAAAATAAAGTTAAAACAATTCATATAAAGCAATAAAATTGTTTCTTAACAAAAAATCCATATGAATGAACAAATAAATAAAAAAAAAAATTTATGGAATGCTAGGAGGAATATTCTGCTCGCTTCTATCTTCTGCAATAAGATAAGGAGAGCTGGAAGAAGGTCCTGCATATGTGGGGTCAAGAGGAGACTAATCTGATTGAGAAGTTGGGAGATTGGCTTTTAGTAGAGTTTCCTACGCGTACAACTTTATCTCTTCTACGACGTCTGGACCAAAGAAAGATACATCTACATCTGGTCGATTAAACCATAAGTTGTACAAAAATAGGCTCTCTGTCCTCTCATCTGCTTCCCTGACCAAAGCTTCAGTATGGCTCTGCTCCAGGACTAGTTGTTCTTTGAGGGAAATCACCTCCTGCCTCATAGCTTCCATAAATATCTTAGCTTCAGCCGCCCCATGTTCACGAAAGGACAACTCCCCTTTCAACTGATCATTTTCCGCTTTCAGCTTCTCTTCGAAGGCCTTGAAAAAATGAAGAGCTTTCTTCAACTCATCAATTTCTTTGTCCCTGGAGATAATCTACTCGTTTTGCATCTTCAAATTCTTCTATTGTTCAAACCTTTAGTTCACGGACTTTTCGTGTTCCCTTTCCAGATCGCGGAAAGCCTCCCGGGACTTCTCAACCTCTAGCTCGAGAGAACTCACATCTTCCTGGAGTTTGTTCTTCTCATCCTCTAAGGAGTTTATCGTCGCTTCCATTGTAGCTTTCTCCTCGGGCCAGTCTGAGATCTCTCGAGGAGCTTCATGTATGCCATAGAGGCTTGAAACTAGATGTTAGAATAGTGATAGAAGACGAAGAAGATACCGACAGCAATAGATATAAAGACTTACGAGCATATTATGGAAACCCAGGTAGTTGATTAGCCTCTTGCCCTTCATCTCTTCATTATAAAGGGCCGGTTTCTTCATGCCGAGAAATTGGGGCGCACGATCAAGGAGATCATTGTAGTATATTCCTGTATCAAAATCCTGCTCGTGGGACTACTCTTCGGTGACCGAGTCTTTCCCTTGCATTTTTTAACGCTTTGAAGGGGGTTCGATGATCCCAGATTCGGTGATCCCCTTGCCTTTATCAACGCCTAGGGGGCGAGGAGCAGATGAACCACTGGCAGCAGGAATGGGTTGAGGAGCAGTTTCTTTGTGGGCATCTTTATTTGAAGGTTTTCTTCCAACAGATTTCTGCCTCATAAGTCGAACAGGAGAAGCATTAGAGCCTTTTTTAGAGGGCGGCTCCGAGGGAGTTTCAACAGTTGTTTGAGAAACTGAATCCCTAGCCGCTTGATCAGATTTTTTCGAGGTAAGAGCCTTGCCTGGAAGGGGTTGTTCGAAATGGAGCCTCACCATTATTGGGGGTTGACTCCCCGATAAACCAGGAGCTTCCTTCTCGAAAGCCTCAAAAGCGGAGGAGATCTCTTTGTCCTCGCAAACGCCTAGATCAGAATTTCTATATAGTAATTTTTGGTTGGCCGCGGAGATAAGACCGTATAGTTGTAGGAGATGATCAAACGGCGGTTGATCATCTAAAGAATTTTTTACCTCTGAAAATCTATCCAGTAAAGCCAACTCCTGGTCGGATAGTGGAATCTCACTTTTGGCAACGTCTGCATAAAGGTAAAAATTAGCAACGAGCAGAATGAGGGTAAAGTAGCTATATGTGTAAAAGTGTACTTATTAGGAGAAAGGCAAAAAGAAAAATTTTTGAGATTTGACAAAGACAGACATGATGCATAGAACCACCGCGATTTGTAATCACCTACATTGGACTTACCAACCCCCTTTGGAAGGTTCACTTTGTAAGGGGACTTTCATGCCGAAGTGTAATAAAACCATCTTTCTTCTCAGCTTTAGGACCTGTGGTACTTTTAAAAAGAAAGAGGTGTTGAATTATTGCAAGAGTTGGTGAAGAAAGACCGTTTTTAAGAAAAATTGAAGCAAGAGCAGTAAGGTGAGCGTAAGAGTTAGGAGTTAGCTGGAAAGGGGCAAGGTTAAGGTCGTTCAAAAGGGCGACCAGATAAGGATGCACCAAGAATCTAAAGCCAGCCTCTATGTGCTGGCGGCTTATAGAGAAGAAACCTTTAGGAGGATAGGCCGCGTGGTCATGAGTCTTCGGCACCATAGCGGGACAGCCAAAGGGTAGGAAAAAGTCTTCAATAATGGATTCAAGTTCGCTGGGACTAAGAGAAAAGTTATATCTAAAAAAAGGGACGCGAGCAGATGAAGTTCGGTGCTCAGCAGGGTTTGGAGCAGTTTCACTGCTCTAGGGTGTCGTATTGTCAGTATTCCTGGCTTGGTTAAGTTCCTCCTCAAAGGCCACATCAACAGACCCCACTTTGTGACCACGACGACTACGGCCAGATATCTACAAAAACAAGAAGGAAATCAGGTCACGAAAGGCAGACCAGAATTTTGTACTTAAGGTTATCCCTATTGTTCTAAAAATCTAGTCGCGTGTACAAGGAGGCTACCAAACATAGGAAAAACCTATCTAAAAGTTTAACGAATTACAGAGATTATTAAACAATCAGTAAGTCCTAAGAGTATTAGGTGACTACAGACAGAGAATGGCATGTATGGATATGACTTAAAGAAGCCCTGCAAATATTTTTCTCAGGCTTTCCAGGTCAAAATATGCCAAGAATACGACAGAAGCATTCATGAACAATAGATAAGCTAATACATGTGCAATCTAACAAATGTGAGTACCCATCAAAATAACAAAGTTACTTTAAGTATGGAAGATTTCGCTGATGAAGAAGAAGAGGGTGACAAGAGGTAATGACGGACAAGAACAGGCTAGAAGCAAAGAGATGTCTATCTTCGAAAATGACTGGTAAAGAGAGAAAATGGAGCGACGGGGGGTTTATATATAGCTATCGCCTTGGAACCCCAAGCGACAGACCAGGACAGTCGAATAGTAGTCATTGATCCAGCGGTTTAGCGCGAAAACCATGATTTTATCATCATGAGCAGCCTTTGAAGAAACGCGCATTAAATGCACACATTAATAGTACACGACACTTGATGTACAAAGAACCGGCGCGTAGGGAGTTGTCGCGTGGCATGGGATAAAATAATATTTGAAAAAGACGACGGTTCATGTCCTGCCAAAATTGCTTTAGATACCAGCAGTTGTTTTCAATACAAAAATGTATTGAAAAACAAGGGGGCTAGTATTGTGGGTGTTTTGGCGATTATGGATAGAAAGGAAAATAAAAGGCCTAACGATAAGGCCCATTGTGTCGTTCTATAGAGACTCAGAAAGTGTTGGTCAAACTAGTCAGAAGTCAAAGAAGGGAGTGTATGGTCACCCATTAACCCATGAGCCCTAATGCACCTGATTATGTAGTTGGTCGTTTCAATCATTGAAGTAACCAGTCGACTGCATGAAGGCTTGACCGATTGATAAGGCATAAAGACAATCTGTTCGTGATCAAAGGGCTGCTCGATAAGTGCCCTTCAGAAGTTACCAAAGCGGTCGGGAGGACTGTGCATATGCTCGATAGACGGAAAGGCATTACAAACTGCTCGTCAGCTCGGTAAAGGAAACACCTGATCGTTAAAGCAGTCTGCTCAATAGAAGCAATATCTGATCACCAAATAGGCTGTTCGCTAGAGTTGACTAGTTGACTTTTGGAAGGCGAATCAATTCAATTCAAGAAATGAGCTAACTTACCTATTCTTATGCAAATCAAATCACGAAATTCTTGGCAATTGCTATATATGCGATAGAGATAATCTTGAAAGATATTATCTTAATTAATGTATAATATTTTTTGCTTTATCTGTAAGATTCTTAAGCCGAGTTGAATTGGAACATCTCCGCTATAAATAGGAGATAAAAATTCAATGTAAAGAACAAGTGGAAATAAATACAGTTACTCCGAGAGAGAAGAAAGGGTAATTATCGTGGACGTAGGCCATTGTTTTGCCGAACCACGTAAAAATCTCATTGTGTTCTGTTTGTTTTGGTCTTGGTCATACATGTTTCGTTTGTGGTTTGTTGTATCGTAGGTATTGGGCTTTGAGAACCAGGTTGACCAAAATTGAGTGTCAACAATCTTCAAGCTGTCTCTTCGGCTATCAGCAGGCAAAAGAAGGAAGTTAAAGCGTGAATGTGATTGTATAATGTTGGTTAATTGATTCAATGTTTTTTCCCTTACGATGACGTTATGTAGCTGGATATTACATGGAAGTTTTCTCTTTGACCTACCTATTTCCTCAAACACTCCTGGTCTGAAGCTAGAGCTCCACAGCCTCCACTGATGAATGATGTGTAATCTGATAATTATACTTCATGTATGACAATATATATATATATATATAATGTATTTTAAACATTGAAACCATTGAATAAAAATAAAAACAAACACAATATGTACCTGGTTAGCAGCAGAAGTTGATTTGGAGTTTTGTTGTTCAACTAGTGGTCAGATCTCAATCACGAAGTGGAGAGAAATCTTAATTCACGATGTAAAAATACTGTCTTTTATCCTCTGTTTTTCACTTAAAAACAATGTTGCACGTCCCTCTGTTTTTTTATGTTATCAGTAAGACTTTCTTACCTCATCTGGAGATTGTTTTCGTTTTATTTAATAGATGGAACAGTTAATCAATTAACTGCTAATGTAGTTGTTTAATTATATCCAAAATAAACTGCATTCTGGGTGTTGGATTTGGAATTGGATTTGGGTCATCTTAGGTGGACCTAGCCCAACATCCAATTAACCCAACATAATCCATTTGGTCTCTATTTGCTTTGAATATATTTCATTCTAGTGGAACAATATATGATAGTTTTTTGCAGCTTCCGGATGTATTCTTCTCGCCTTGGTGCGACTGTGTCCCCAGGAATCTTGTCCTTGCTGTGGCATGACATTTTATTTCAGCTTTTAGTATTGAAGATAGACATGTAGGTGTTATTTTGACCAAATTATGTGTATAAGTTCAGTGTTAATCGTGTCTTAATATGTCCGGAAGAAAAACTTTATTTTGGTGTTCATAATGATTGTTTATAGTGAAAATATAAATTGTTTGAATCTATAGGCTTCTTTTAGAGTTACTTTTGTTATTTATGAGTTGGATTTGTTAGATTGTTTGAAATAAAGATCAAAAACAAGAAAATAATAAGAAGAAAACTCGAGATTAAAAGAAAAACTTGAGATTTGAAAGAAAAACTTCAAGATTTGAGAACCAAAAAAAATAGAGAAGAGAAATTTATTAACTCTTGAAAGCTGGCAGATTCTTTCCTTTGAAAGTTGATAACTCCCGAGTTCCTTCCTTCGAGACTTGTTAGGTCTCACATGAAAATCAAGTCTAATGCATGCATATTGTTGTAACGTACACCTACTTTGTTACGTTTGAAACCCAAATTACTAATTAGTTCACAAAAACGCAAAAAGCAGTGAGCCCACTCAAGTGTTATAAAGGCAAAGACCCATTCTTTTTATTTCACTCTTCAGTTTCATGATGTTTCAGTTCTGAATAGTGTGGCCTCAACAACATTGAGCAGTGTTCATTAGCAAATTACTCTAGCACTAAGAAAGTAAAAACTATCGGTGATTAATTAAAAAATATCCCTAAATATTCTTGAAATTTTTAATATATCAACCAATATTTTCACTTTTTTTTTTTAAGATAGAGCAAAACATATGCTTAAGTATTTGAATGTCGGTTCTCTTCCAACAATTTTTTTTTCTAGACTTATATTCAGGGGAATGGTTATGGTACAAACAACTAACACATTTGATGATAGCCAAATGTGCTTGTTGAAACCTGCAGCAACCGGTTTCAATCGGTTGCTGCAGTGAAAATTATTAATTTAATAATAACTAATATTTTAATAATAAAATGAAATATATAATATATATATTTTTATTAATTTATTATTAATAGAAAATATATTATATTATAATTAAAATAAAATATAAAAAATAAAATAATATTTTATATTATATTATTTTAATAATTTTTTATTGTTCAAAATTTAAATTAACGTCAAAGTTGTTCATCGAACAACTTCAACGTTGTTGTGAACAAGCTCCCGAACTTGAACTTGTTGACATCAACGTCGAAGTTGTTTGTTCAACAAGTTAGACGTTGAAGCAACGTCCAAAATTGTTGAGTCTCAACAACTTCTGACGTTGGACGTCAGCTAACGTCAAACTTGTTGGTTCAACAAGTTCGACATTCAAGTGAACAAGTTGCCGAACGTGAACTTGTTTACATCAACGTCGAACTTGTTCGTTCAACAAGTTGGATGTTGGACATTGGACGTCAGCCAACATTGAACTTGTTGGTTCAACAAGTTCGACGTTCAAGTGAACAAGTTGCCGAACGTGAACTTGTTCACAGCAACGTCGAACTTGTTCGTTCAACAAGTTGGACGTTGAAGCAATGTCCGAAGTTGTTGAGACTCAACAACTTCGGACTTTGGACGTCAGCCAACATCGAACTTGTTGGTTCAACAAGTTCGACGTTCAAGTAAACAAGTTGCCGAACGTGAACTTGTTCACAGCAACGTCAAATTTGTTCGTTCAACAAGTTGGATGTTGAAGCAACGTCCAGAGTTGTTGAGACTCAACAACTTCGAACGTTGGACGTCAGCCAACGTCGAACTTGTTGGTTTAATAAGTTTGACGTTCAAGTGAACAAGTTACCGAACGTGAACTTGTTTACAGCAACGTCAAACTTGTTCGTTCAACAAGTTGGACGTTGAAGCAACGTCCTAAATTGTTGAGACTTAACAACTTCGGACGTTAGACGTCAACCAACGTCGAACTTGTTGGTTTAACAAGTTTAACATTCAAGTGAACAAGTTACCGAACGTGAACTTATTCACAACAACGTCGAAGTTGTTCGTTCAACAAGTTCGACGTTCAAGTGAACAAGTTGCCGAACGTGAACTTGTTCACAGCAACGTTGAATTTGTTCGTTCAACAAGTTGGACGTTGGACGTCAGCCAACGTAGAACTTATTGGTTCAACAAGTTTGACGTTCAAGTGAACAAGTTGTCGAACGTGAACTTGTTCACAGCAACGTCGAACTTGTTCGTTCAAAATGTTGGACGTTGGACGTCAGCCAACGTCAAACTTGTTGGTACAACAAGTTTGACCTTCAAGTGAACAAGTTACCGAACGTGAACTTGTTCACAGCAACGTCGAACTTGTTCATTCAATAAGCTAGACGTTGAAGCAACGTTCGAAGTTGTTGAGACTCAATAACTTCGAACGTTGGACGTCAGCTAACGTTGAACTTGTTGGTTCAACAAGTTTGATGTTCAAGTCAACAAGTTGCCGAATATGAACTTGTTCACAGCAACGTCGAACTTGTTCGTTCAACAAGTTAGACGTTGAAGCAACGTCCGAAGTTGTTGAGACTCAACAACTTCGGACGTTGGGCGTTAGCCAACGTCGAACTTGTTAGTTCAACAAATTTGACGTTCAAGTCAACAAGTTACCGAACGTGAACTTGTTCACAGCAACGTCGAAGTTGTTCGTTCAACAAGTTAGACGTTGGGCGTTAGCCAACATCGAACTTGTTAGTTCAACAAGTTTGACGTTCAAGTCAACAAGTTGTCGAACGGAAACTTGTTCACAGCAACATCGAAGTTGTTGGTTCAATAAGTTGGACGTTAAAACAACGTCCGAAGTTGTTGAGACTCAACAACTTCGGACGTTGGATGTCAGCCAACGTCGAACTTGTTGGTTCAACAAGTTTGACGTTCAAGTCAACAAGTTGCTGGACGTGAACTTGTTCACAGTAACGTCGAAGTTGTTTGTTCAATAAGTTGGACGTTCATGTCAACAAGTTGCCGAACGTGAACTTGTTTATAGGAACGTCGAAGTTGTTGGTTCAACAAGTTTGACATTGAGCCAACGTCCAAAGTTGTTGAACCTCAACAACTTCGAACGTTTGACCTCAGCAATTGTCCAACTTGTTGGTTCAACAAGTTTGACGTCCATTTCAACAAGTTGGTGAACATGAACTTGTTGATATCAACGTCCAAGTTGTTGGATGAATAAGTTTGACGTTGGACCCACGTCCAATGTTGTTGAAACTCAACAACTTCGAACGTATGACGTCAGCAAACATCGAACTTATTGGTTCAATAAGTTTGACGTTCATGTC
This sequence comes from Dimocarpus longan, assembly GCA_022984855.1. Classification (NCBI taxonomy): domain Eukaryota; kingdom Viridiplantae; phylum Streptophyta; class Magnoliopsida; order Sapindales; family Sapindaceae; genus Dimocarpus; species Dimocarpus longan. The sequence goes on from CM041014.1 coordinate 28,325,166, forward strand.
GACAAGTTGGTGAACGTGAACTTGTTGAGATCAACGTCCAAATTGTTGGCTCAACAAGTTCGACGTGGGAGGAACGTCCGAAGTTGTTGAAACTCAATTTATACAATTTGTTTTACAAGACAATTAAAAGTGTAATAAGTTAGATTATTTTTAAATTGAAATAATTTTTAGATAACAAATGAAAGTGAAATTGTTTTTACAAAATAACACAAATAGAATTATTTTTTTAAAACAACGTTAATTTAAATTTTTAAATATAATAAAATATTTAAAATTTTTATCGGATTTTTTAAAAAACACTACTTAAATTGTACTAAAATTTTATATATTTTTATTTTTGAAGAAAATAAGTTTATTTACTTTATATCTTGCAAATGCGTAAAAATATGTACACGTAATTTTAATATAATTTAAAGGAATTTTTTTTTTCGAGGCATGTATATAATTTCTCAATTTTATCTTTACCGTTATGATGTTGAATAAATACATAAAACATTTACTTCGTAGAACACTACAAAAGGATTGAGTTCTTCGTCGTAATCATATCTTACTTATCCAATCATATTTGTGGGGTTATGACACTATATTCATGTGAAAAATGTAGTGAGTTTATTCATTCACTTACTTTTTAAGTAAACTTAACCAGCAAAACATTATCATCTCCCAATACTCTTTATAGATGAGTTTTTACTTATCTGATTAGATAACGACCCGCAAATCCAATAAAAAAACTATCTAACATTATAATGTTTGAAATAAGTAAACAAAAAATTATAATTAATGAATATGTAGGGGTAAGTGACACGTGTGCTTCGTTGGGACTAACTAATTATTTACATTTGGAATTTAATCTTATATCTGGTTTAGGGTTGAATTTTTTAATTTTGCAGAATTTGTTATTTACATTGGTTTTTTTCTTACAAAAGTTTTGCCATTAAATGAAGTAACGTCCGAAGTTGTTGTAACTCAACAACTTCGGACGTTTGAAGTCAGCAAACGTCGAACTTCTTGGTTCAATAAGTTTGACATTCAAGTCAACAAGTTATCGAACGTGAACTTGTTGACATCAACGTGAAGTTGTTGGTTCTACAAGTTCGACATTGAAGCAACGTCCGAAGTTGTTGGAACTCAACAACTTCGAACGTGTGACGTCAATAAACGTTGAACTTGTTTGTTTAACTTGTTTAACGTTCATATCAACAAGTTACCTAACGTGAACTTGTTGATATCAACGATGAAGTTGTTGAATCAACAAGTTGGACGTTGAAGCAACATTTGATGTTGTTTACACTCACAACTTCGGACGTATGATAGGTGGAAACGTCATACTTGTTCAATCAACAAGTTTAACGTTCATGTCAACAAGTTGTCTAACGTGAACTGATTAACAAATTCGATGTTGAAGCAATGTACGAAGTCGTTGAGACTCAACAAGGTTCGACATATAAAGTCAGTGTACATCAAACTTGTTGGATCACATTTTCCAACGTTCATGTCAACAAGTTTTCCAACGTTAACTTGTTGACACTAACAGTGACATTGTTGGATCAACAAGTACGATGCTGACGCAACGGACGAACTTGTTGATACTCAACAACTTATAACATATTACATCAACTTACGTCCAACTTGTTAATCCAACCTTTTAACGTTCATATTAAAAAGTTTTGTAAAAGCAACTTGTTGACATTAACGTTAAAGTTGTTGAATCAACAAGTTTGACATTAAAACAACATCTAACGTTGTTAAAACTTAACAACTTTAGATGTATGGCATCAGAGAACGTCAAACTTGATGAATCAACAATTTCCAACGTATATTTTAATAAATTTTGAAATGTGAACTTGTTGACATCAACAAGTTATTGTTGGATCAACAAGTTCGACATGCAAACAACATTTGAAGTTGTTGATAGTCAACAACTTGGGACGTATGACCTCAACAAACGTCCAACTGATTGGATCAACAATTTTAACGGTCTTCTTAACAAAATTCAACAATATACGATAATTTTTAAATTTGTTATGTACGATAATATTTTCATATTTTAAAAAACACGTTGTTTAAGTCAATTCATTGTTATGTAAAATCTATTTAAATCACGTGAAATAGATTTGTTATATGTGTACCTCCATTAAATGTAATTTAGTCAAATATCCTGAAGTTATAATATTTCACACATAACTTTAGACTAAGTTAAACATATATCCATCATATTGACTGAAATTAATTAATATGGTCTTAAATACAATGATTTCAAATATGATTACTAAAATTAAATATATAAAAATAAAACACATGTTATTTTGGTGTATCATCAATAACTGTATCGCCTGTAAAAATATATATATATATATATGCACAAACAATGAAGAAAATGTATGGTTTAAGAACAACAAAATGGACAGGGTCTAAATAAGTCTCCATACCCGCAATACAATGATTCGGGTGTAGACTCAAATCGATAATATAAAAAATCATTAAAAGAACCGGATTAGCACAACCCGCATAACTAAGATAAGATTATGGGTGTATTCGGAGACCTGCAAAATACCCGTCTCTTGTATACATCGTACCCGCACCCGCATAAAAAAAAAATCTCTAAGGCAGTCGCACCCCCATAACCAAGAAATGTTGAGCCAGTACAAATGGTTGGGCGGCCTCACTCCCATGTCATCATGTCAACACACCTAAGGCAGTGGTCGGTGTGATAAATGGTCATGGGTGCGCGACTGCACCACATGATAAGTGCAGTCGCGCACCATCACTGCCAAAACTGTGTGGCCACACCTATCATTTTTTGGTTTAAGAATGTTTAATGTGTAGATCTTGTATTATTTATGGTTATTTCAAGGATTATGAGAATGGGGTTTTGGTGTTAATGTGTGATAATCATTATTTTAATGGAAAAGTTGCTACAATCTTGAGGTTGATTTATTAACATAAAAAGGGGAAAATATTATTTTTTTTATATTAATTTTTTATGGGTTGAAATTCATAACATCAATAAAATTGATGTAGGTAATGGGGTTAATAAAATTCTAGTTGGCAAGTAAAATTTTTATTGTGTATTTTTCAGATTCTATTAAGTGAAAAAAATGTGTTTAAGTTATTTCAAAAGAGAAAAAGAAATGTTTCAAGTTATGAAACATGGAGTTATGGAATAATGGTATTCAAAACATGTAAAAAAGAATGTGGTTTTATGTATTTTTATATTTTTAGCTTTATTAAATGTTAAAATTGTAAATAAAAAAAAAAACCTCAAAGTTTTATTGAAATGGATTTGAATTTTTGTAAGACAATCAATGCATTTTCATACGATATTTTAATTACAAAATATTGATATATTTATGAAAGAATTGAAATTTGTTTAGATGATGAGTAAATTTGATGAAAGAGAAAAGATTAAATTAACGTGTTAATTTATTTTAGAGTTTTGAAATTTAAATGGAGTTACATGTTCATTCAAAATCATATCAAAAGTTTAACTTATATTACATATTAATTTTTTTTATCAGTAATAAATTTATTTATATTATTTTTGTGTTCGTTAATTTTTTATGGGCTATATTATCAACAAAATTGATATAGGTAATGGTGTTGATAAAATTTTGATTGGCCTTATTATATATTTTACACATATATATATATATATATACACATTTCACTATGAGTGGCGATGGTATAAAGATTCTTTTTGATTTCATGTTTAATATGTAATTTATGGTTCACTCAATTTTCCAAAGAATTCAACTAAAAAGTTGCTATATTAAATGTTTATGTGATTTTTTTTTTTTCAATGAAAACTAGGCATATACTTCTGAACAATAATTTGTGGCAAGGTAATATCAGTATTAGGAGCCCAATGTCTTTTTGAGGTTGATTTTATAGTGTATCTTTTGCTTTCTTTGAGTTTCTTTATTTCTAATAGAATTGACTTGCAAACGTGTAAGTTAACATAATGTGAATACACCAAAAATAAGAATATACATCGAACTTGTTTTATAGAACCTATTGAAGTCTATTCAAGTTTTATGTTTTAATTTCAAATACAGTTGAAACTTGCTTAAAAAGTAAATAAATGAATAAATTCACCATATTTTTCACATGAATATAGTGTCATAGTCCCACAAATGTTGGTTAGAGAAATGAGGTTTGATTCAAGAGAAATAACTCAATCTTTTTCGTACTGTTCTGTGAACTATATTTTAGTCTCATTATACGCTTTGTTCAAAAATTAAATTGTAAAGGTAACTTTTTATCATTTCATTAAATATGAAAATTTTTAAATTTTATTAAAGTTCATTATAATTTTATTTTATTTTTTATATTTTCAAACTATATATAATATAGAATAAAAAATACTTTTAAATATTTTTAAGAAATAAATTTAATTAAATTATTTTATAAAAAAAAAACGTATTTAAATAATATATTAATCCAATTTAAGTTAATTTATAAAAAAATAATTTAATTTAATTTATTATATTTAAAACATAATTCAATTTATGTTATTATATTTTTCAACATTTTAAAATTAAAAATTAAATTGGATTGCACTGGCATATGTGTGCTACCACACTAAAACAATGGTGCGGCTGCTCACCAATACTGGAGCAAGTATGGGATCGCACCAGGATGTGAGTGCAGCCCCTCATCCATGATCAATGCTTGCACTAGGATGGGTGTGCGGCCACGCTAAAACGCTGGTGCGGCCGCGCACCAACACTGAAGTAAGTACGCAGTCGTGCTAGAATGTGAGTGCAGCCACGCACCCATTATCAATGAAAGGTTTACTCTGGAATGGGAGTGCGGCTGCACTAAAACGGTAGTGTAGCCGCGCACCAATATTGAAATAAGTACGTGACTATACCATAATGTTTGTAACATGCGACACCTGTACCAGTGGACATTGCTTTTATCATGGTGTATGTGTGTGTGTGGAAGGCCCTGTTGATGCCGTGTGTCGGGAGTGCAGTTACTGGCCGTGTCAGTAAGCAGCCACTCTCGGATAGGCGGGAGGACACGCACCCATTAGAACTGGGAAGCATGTCTTGTTGATGGGTGCACCGCTGCATTTATGTGGAGGTGCTGCAGCGTAGTTTTGGCAGTGATGGTGCGCGGTCGCACCACATGATAGGTGCGGTCGCATAGTTTTGGCAGTGATGGTACGCGGTTGCACCTATCATGTGGTGCGGCCGCGTAGTTTTGGCAGTGGTGGTGCGTGGCTGCACCTATCATGTGGTGTGGCCGTGTAGTTTTGGCAGTGGTGGTGTGCGGCTGCACCACATGATAGGTGTGGCCACACAGTTTTGGCAGTAATGGTGCGCGACTGCACTTATCATGTGGTGCAGTCGCGCACCCATGACCATTTATCACATCGACCACTGCCTTAGGTGTGCTGACATGATGACATAGGAGTGAGGCCGCCCAACCATTTGTACTGGCTCAACATTTCTTGGTTATGGGGGTGCGACTGCCTTAGAGATTTTTTTTTTATGCGGGTACGGGTACGATGTATACAAGAGACGGGTATTTTGCAGGTCTCCGAATACACCCATAATCTTATCTTAGTTATGCGGGTTGTGCTAATCCGGTTCTTTTAATGATTTTTTATATTATCGATTTGAGTCTACACCCGAATCATTGCATTGCGGATATGGAGACTTATTTAGACCCTGTCCATTTTGTTGTTCTTAAACCATACATTTTCTTCATTGTTTGTGCATATATATATATATATATATATTGACAGGCCCCTTTCTAACTACTAGCTAGGCGACCTGCCCGACAACCCCACGGTGGCTCCCCAGTCGAGATCTGCTCTGGCTGGAAAGTTCCCGTGAAGCTAAGCCTCTTTTCTTTTCTAAAATACTTGAAATCCTTTAGTTTCTGAAAAAGGGTGGAAATTTTGTTCGTTGAAAATAACTTTATGAAAATAGTATTTTCACAGAAAACCGGCAGCACAACTGCTGTTTTTCTAAAATTCCACCCTGTAAAATATCTCATAAAACCTGTATAATTGTATTCACAAACAATTTCTATAATCAATAGGCCTCCGGCCATTTTCAAACTCATAATCATGCAATTAAGCGGAAGTAACTTGAATAAATCTTAAAAACGACATGCATGATATTTACAAAACTAGAGAATCTGGAAAATGATATTAAATACAATACATGATGCTATGCTAGAAAATAGTGCAGTCTGGTCACGCGTGTCTAGCTGGCCTGCATGTCCGAAAGAGATACCTCTGCCGCGCTACTCACACCTGCACCTGAGGGAGGATTTTAAAGAAAACAGGAAAACAGTGGTGAGAATAACTCAGTGAGTGGGTAAGTTTACATAAACTGTACTTTTGCTTAAAAATACTATTCCTCCCAAAAATAGATTGGAAAACTATTACTTACTTACTTTTCCTGAAAACTGTAAACTCGTTTAAAAGCTACGAAAGTTATTCATCAAACTTTTCTTAAAACTTTTCTTATTTTCTTACTAGCCTTATCTGGCAACCCAGGGAAATCTTGTCCTTCGTGACGGTGCGAAGACACGCCACTAGGATAGGGGAACTCTCACCATGTGTAGTCGCAGATGTGGATACAACTCTGGGATCACGAATCCCTCCAACATCAGGCAGATCTACACTATCCCATACGTACAGAGGGTGACTGACAGACTCGATCCCCCCAAAGTTAGTAACTCCCCCCAACTACCGTACACGTATGGAATACTTTCGGCCGGGTGTAATCTTAGGGGCTAGGGTAAACCATAGGCATATATAAAATGAAATCTCAGCAATATGCTATAATATCGCAAAATAACTTTCATAAATACTATCTCTATGCATGTATATAATTTCAACTTGCTCAATTACTTTACTGAAGAATATAAACATATTCATAGCATAAACTTTAAAGCTATACATGCATTTATAGATGATAAACTGAAAACTATAAACTTTTACTAGAATCTCAAAACCTTTTACTTGCTAAAAGTGATTGCATTCAATAAGAGAATGTATGAAAACTTTTAAAAATCCACACTCACAACTTGCTTCCAAAATACTTATCACTGCTTCCCGTTACGGCTCTCGTTCGATTCTCGATTCACCTACAATTGATTTCGATCGAGATGTCGTTAAAACATAACTCGTGCGCAACTAAACTTTAAGCCATGCAAGGATTTATAAACACAATAATCCAAGCGACTATCCTCACACGATAACAAAACGGATAATTCATATTCGCACGCGAAAACTATTTCAAACCGATTCGATATCGTGACTTAAAAATATTCGAAACTTTGCGGTTATAGAACCGACAACTATGCCATTCGAATCTAATGTAACATCATCAAAATCAGATTTTAATGAATTCACTAAACAAAAGATTTGAAACCAAACGACAAACTTAAAGCTTACGCGATTTCACTAATCATCGCGATTTATCGATTTTACGCGTTTCGCGTGATTTCTTTGTTTCCACTTAAACTTATCGTTAATAACAGCTCGTGACTTTACTAAAACACTTTAACGGGCTTAATATCAATCTTGGGGCAGCGAGATAACATTCACAATCTTTTTATAATCGACAACGAAAATCATAAACTAACAACGCTCGCATTCGTGGAAAAATTCAACTGAAACGCTCGGAAACGATTTCTAAATAACCGAACGAATATCCGATCCTTTAAAACACTCTAATATTATCTATTTTCCGCGATAACGAATGCGAAACTAAAAACATAACTCAATAGCCCCTATACATCTCATAACAGCCCATATACAAAACTCGCAACGAATACGATCGTTTACCAAATCATTCAAAACCAACCGAAACAACAAAACGAACAAACCTCCGCATTAACGAGGTTCCCAATCCTAGTCCCAAGCATAATATCATCATTTATCTCTACTCTAATCACATAATCACTTTACTAATTTCCAAAACAACTCAACAAGAAAATGGGGCAGCACTTACTTAATAGTTTCGCTTCGAAACGGCTTCCGAACAGCGACGAAACTCTCGCACGTTCTCGGCAGCAAGCTGTCTCCTTGATGTTGTTTCGCCTCAGATCTGAAATGATTTCTTGGCCTGACCTGACAACTTGGCAGCAGCTTGGACAGCGGCTTGCGATGATGATACGGCAGCAACGTGAGCACGGCAGCAACTGGACAGCTCACGGCAGCAAGCTTCTTCTTCTACCAGCAACTGGCGTCTTTTCTTGCTGTTCCACTTCAAGTCTGAATGTATAATTCACAGACAGACTTGACAGCAGCTCTGCACGGCAGCTTCAGCTCTCATGACATCCTAGCAGCAGCAAGGACAGCGCCTGGCAACAGCTTTCACAGTCAGGCAGCAGCAACAACGGCAACAGCCAGCAGCGGAACAGCTCCAGCTCGGCAGCAGCTCCCGTCCACGGCAGCGGCAGCAGGTCGCGTCTGGCAGCAGCAACCTCAACTCCACGCCAACAACAGCACAGCTCCAGCTCGGCAGCAACAGCGTCTTCACCACGACAGCAGCACTTCTACACACAGCCGTGACAGCAACTCACTGCTCCTTCATGCTTGCATGCATACTTTCTAGTTCAGATCTGCATCCTTAAACTGCCTATCCTTCCATTCCATGGTTTTCACATCTGTCAACACTTCCACAAGCTCAAGATCGGCTCTCCATCAGCTCACAAATGGCGACAACAGCTGGAGCTTCATGGGCAGCAGCTATATTCAGCTCACGGCAGGGCAAGGCAGCAACTACATCCACGTTGACAGCTTCAACTTGTACAAGACAGAGATGGCAGCATCACCAGCATCTTCCCTTTGCTGGCAGCAGTTCACGCTCAGACAACAGCAATGGCAGCAACTCAGTTTCAGCTCACGCTCAACAGCAGCAGCCCTCACTTTCAGACAGCAGCAGCTCGACAGCACCGGCGACCACAGCTGGAGCTTCATAGGCAGCAGCTATCTTCAGCTCACGGCAGGACAAGGCAACAATGGCAGCTCCTATCCACAGCAGTAGCTGCACCCACACGATGGCAGCAACTCAGCTTGGCAGCAAGGTGACAACACCTTCCTCAGCTCACGGTGACAGCAGCTCACCCTCTCACCTTGCTTGCATGTACGCCTGAAGGTCTCTCTCTCTTGGCTCACGGTTCACTCACCTTGCTTGACCGTTTCATTCTTCTTGCTTGCTTCACTTCTCCTTTTGCTTTTTGAACTCGGTTTTGAAATGAAGAAGAAGAAGTTGGCAGATGTTTGGATCCGGTTTTGGAATGAATAAAATAATAAAATGGTGACCAAATGATGGCTTGGTTTGATTGTGTCTCTTATGACCGTTTATGCCATAATTTTTTTTTTTTTCATCCAATGCATGTGTGACACGTGTCACCAACATGCCTTCCCTTTATTGGATTCCATGCATTCTTGCTTTTTAATTTCCAAGCTCGGATTCCGTTTCCGTCCGTCCGTCCTGGAATTCGCTTTTTAATCGCTTTCGCCTTTGGAATAATAAATAAATTCCGAACCCGTCTTCGTGAACTCGAATTTATTTCTCTAAAGCGAAAATAATTATTCCACTTATTTTCCGGACTCGATAATTATATTTTTCCGATCAGACGCGATCCATCGGAAAAATGTTTCGCTCTCCGACAAACGCGGTTTTGGGTTTTACATATATATTTTTACAGGCGATACAGTTATTGATGATACACCAAAATAATATGTGTTTTATTTTTATATATTTAATTTTAGTAATCATATTTGAAATCATTGTATTTAAGACCATATTAATTAATTTCAGTCAATATGATGGATATATGTTTAACTTAGTCTAAAGTTATGTGTGAAATATTATAACTTCAGGATATTTGACTAAATTACATTTAATGGAGGTACACATATAACAAATCTATTTCACGTGATTTAAATAGATTTTACATAACAATGAATTGACTTAAACAACGTGTTTTTTAAAATATGAAAATATTATCGTACATAACAAATTTAAAAATTATCGTATATTGTTGAATTTTGTTAAGAAGACCGTTAAAATTGTTGATCCAATCAGTTGGACGTTTGTTGAGGTCATACGTCCCAAGTTGTTGACTATCAACAACTTCAAATGTTGTTTGCATGTCGAACTTGTTGATCCAACAATAACTTGTTGATGTCAACAAGTTCACATTTCAAAAATTGTTAAAATATACGTTGGAAATTGTTGATTCATCAAGTTCGACGTTCTCTGATGCCATACATCTAAAGTTGTTAAGTTTTAACAACGTTAGATGTTGTTTTAATGTCAAACTTGTTGATTCAACAACTTTAACGTTAATGTCAACAAGTTGCTTTTACAAAACTTTTTAATATGAACGTTAAAAGGTTGGATTAACAAGTTGGACGTAAGTTGATGTAATATGTTATAAGTTGTTGAGTATCAACAAGTTCGTCCGTTGCGTCAGCATCGTACTTGTTGATCCAACAATGTCACTGTTAGTGTCAACAAGTTAACATTGGAAAACTTGTTGACATGAACGTTGGAAAATGTGATCCAACAAGTTTGACGTACACTGACTTTATATGTTGAACCTTGTTGAGTCTCAACGACTTCGTACATTGCTTCAACATCGAATTTGTTAATCAGTTCACGTTAGACAACTTGTTGACATGAACGTTAAACTTGTTGATTGAACAAGTATGACGTTTCCACCTATCATACGTCCGAAGTTGTGAGTGTAAACAACATCAAATGTTGCTTCAACGTCCAACTTGTTGATTCAACAACTTCATCGTTGATATCAACAAGTTTACGTTAGGTAACTTGTTGATATGAACGTTAAACAAGTTAAACAAACAAGTTCAACGTTTATTGACGTCACACGTTCGAAGTTGTTGAGTTCCAACAACTTCGGACGTTGCTTCAATGTCGAACTTGTAGAACCAATAACTTCACGTTGATGTCAACAAGTTCACGTTCGATAACTTGTTGACTTGAATGTCAAACTTATTGAACCAAGAAGTTCGACGTTTGCTGACTTCAAACGTCCAAAGTTGTTGAGTTACAACAACTTCGGACGTTACTTCATTTAATGGCAAAACTTTTGTAAGAAAAAAACCAATGTAAATAACAAATTCTGCAAAATTAAAAAATTCAACCCTAAACCAGATATAAGATTAAATTCCAAATGTAAATAATTAGTTAGTCCCAACGAAGCACACGTGTCACTTACCCCTACATATTCATTAATTATAATTTTTTGTTTACTTATTTCAAACATTATAATGTTAGATAGTTTTTTTATTTGATTTGCGGGTCGTTATCTAATCAGATAAGTAAAAACTCATCTATAAAGAGTATTGGGAGATGATAATGTTTTGCTGGTTAAGTTTACTTAAAAAGTAAGTGAATGAATAAACTCACTACATTTTTCACATGAATATAGTGTCATAACCCCACAAATATGATTGGATAAGTAAGATATGATTACGACGAAGAACTCAATCCTTTTGTAGTGTTCTACGAAGTAAATGTTTATATATTTATTCAACATCATAACGGTAAAGATAAAATTGAGAAATTATATACATGCCTCGAAAAAAAAAATTCCTTTAAATTATATTAAAATTACGTGTACATATTTTTACGCATTTGCAAGATATAAAGTAAATAAACTTATTTTCTTCAAAAATAAAAATATATAAAATTTTAGTACAATTTAAGTAGTGTTTTTTAAAAAATCCGATAAAATTTTTAAATATTTTATTATATTTAAAAATTTAAATTAACGTTGTTTTAAAAAAATAATTCTATTTGTGTTATTTTGTAAAAACAATTTCACTTTCATTTGTTATCTAAAAATTATTTCAATTTAAAAATAATCTAACTTATTACACTTTTAATTGTCTTGTAAAACAAATTGTATAAATTGAGTTTCAACAACTTCAGACGTTCCTCCCACGTCGAACTTGTTGAGCCAACAATTTGGACGTTGATCTCAACAAGTTCACGTTCACCAACTTGTCGACATGAACGTCAAACTTATTGAACCAATAAGTTCGACGTTTGCTGACGTCATACGTTCGAAGTTGTTGAGTTTCAACAACATTGGACGTGGGTCCAACGTCAAACTTATTCATCCAACAACTTGGATGTTGATATCAACAAGTTCACGTTCACCAACTTGTTGAAATGGACGTCAAACTTGTTGAACCAACAAGTTGGACAATTGCTGAGGTCAAACGTTCGAAGTTGTTGAGGTTCAACAACTTCGGACGTTGGCTCAATGTCAAACTTGTTGAACCAACAACTTCGACGTTCCTATAAACAAGTTCACGTTCGGTAACTTGTTGACATGAATGTCCAACTTATTGAACAAACAACTTCGACGTTACTGTGAACAAGTTCACGTTCAGCAACTTGTTGACTTGAACGTCAAACTTGTTGAACCAACAAGTTCGACGTTGGCTGACATCCAACGTCCGAAGTTGTTGAGTCTCAACAACTTCGGACGTTGTTTTAACGTCCAACTTATTGAACGAACAACTTCGACGTTGCTGTGAACAAGTTTCCGTTCGACAACTTGTTGACTTGAACGTCAAACTTGTTGAACTAACAAGTTCGATGTTGGCTAACACCCAACGTCTAACTTGTTGAACGAACAACTTCGACGTTGCTGTGAACAAGTTCACGTTCGGTAACTTGTTGACTTGAACGTCAAATTTGTTGAACTAACAAGTTTGACGTTGGCTAACGCCCAACGTCCGAAGTTGTTGAGTCTCAACAACTTCGGACGTTGCTTCAACGTCTAACTTGTTGAACGAACAAGTTCGACGTTGCTGTGAACAAGTTCATATTCGACAACTTGTTGACTTGAACATCAAACTTGTTGAACCAACAAGTTCAACGTTAGCTGACGTCCAACGTTCGAAGTTATTGAGTCTCAACAACTTCGAACGTTGCTTCAACGTCTAGCTTAATGAACGAACAAGTTCGACGTTCCTGTGAACAAGTTCACGTTCAGTAACTTGTTCACTTGAAGGTCAAACTTGTTCAACAAGTTTGACGTTGGCTGACGTCCAACGTCCAACATTTTGAACGAACAAGTTCGACGTTGCTGTGAACAAGTTCACGTTCGACAACTTGTTCACTTGAACGTCAAACTTGTTGAACCAATAAGTTCTACGTTGGCTGACGTCCAACGTCCAACTTGTTGAACGAACAAATTCAACGTTGCTGTGAACAAGTTCACGTTCGGCAACTTGTTCACTTGAACGTCGAACTTGTTGAACGAACAACTTCGACGTTGTTGTGAATAAGTTCACGTTCGGTAACTTGTTCACTTGAATGTTAAACTTGTTAAACCAACAAGTTCGACGTTGGTTGACGTCTAACGTCCGAAGTTGTTAAGTCTCAACAATTTAGGACGTTGCTTCAACGTCCAACTTGTTGAACGAACAAGTTTGACGTTGCTGTGAACAAGTTCACGTTCGGTAACTTGTTCACTTGAACGTCAAACTTATTAAACCAACAAGTTCGACGTTGGCTGACGTCCAACGTTCGAAGTTGTTGAGTCTCAACAACTTCGGACGTTGCTTCAACATCCAACTTGTTGAACGAACAAATTCGACGTTGCTGTGAACAAGTTCACGTTCGGTAACTTGTTTACTTGAACGTCGAACTTGTTGAACCAACAAGTTCGATGTTGGCTAACGTCCAAAGTCCGAAGTTGTTGAGTCTCAACAACTTCGGACGTTGCTTCAACGTCCAACTTGTTGAACGAACAAGTTCGACGTTGCTGTGAACAAGTTCACGTTCGGCAACTTGTTCACTTGAACGTCGAACTTGTTGAACCAACAAGTTCGATGTTGGCTGACGTCCAATGTCCAACATCCAACTTGTTGAACGAACAAGTTCGACGTTGATGTAAACAAGTTCACGTTCGGCAACTTGTTCACTTGAATGTCGAACTTGTTGAACCAATAAGTTTGACGTTGGCTGATGTCCAACGTCAGAAGTTGTTGAGACTCAACAATTTTGGACGTTGCTTCAACGTCTAACTTGTTGAACAAAAAACTTCGACGTTGATGTCAACAAGTGCAAGTTCGGGAGCTTGTTCACAACAACGTTGAAGTTGTTCGATGAACAACTTTGACGTTAATTTAAATTTTGAACAATAAAAAATTATTAAAATAATATAATATAAAATATTATTTTATTTTTTATATTTTATTTTAATTATAATATAATATATTTTCTATTAATAATAAATTAATAAAAATATATATTATATATTTCATTTTATTATTAAAATATTAGTTATTATTAAATTAATAATTTTCACTGCAGCAACCGGTTGAAACCGGTTGCTGCAGGTTTCAACAAGCACATTTGGCTGTCATCAAATGTGTTAGTTGTTTGTACCATAACCATTCCCTTGAATATAAGTCTAGAAAAAAAATTGTTGGAAGAGAACCGACATTCAAATACTTAAGCATATGTTTTGCTCTATCTTAAAAAAAAAAAAGTGAAAATATTGGTTGATATATTAAAAATTTCAAGAATATTTAGGGATATTTTTTAATTAATCACCGATAGTTTTTACTTTCTTAGTGCTAGAGTAATTTGCTAATGAACACTGCTCAATGTTGTTGAGGCCACACTATTCAGAACTGAAACATCATGAAACTGAAGAGTGAAATAAAAAGAATGGGTCTTTGCATTTATAACACTTGAGTGGGCTCGCTGCTTTTTGCGTTTTTGTGAACTAATTAGTAATTTGGGTTTCAAACGTAACAAAGTAGGTGTACGTTACAACAATATACATGCATTAGACTTGATTTTCATGTGAGACCTAACAAGTCTCGAAGGAAGGAACTCGGGAGTTATCAACTTTCAAAGGAAAGAATCTGCCAGCTTTCAAGAGTTAATAAATTTCTCTTCTCTATTTTTTTTGGTTCTCAAATCTTGAAGTTTTTCTTTCAAATCTCAAGTTTTTCTTTTAATCTCGAGTTTTCTTCTTATTATTTTCTTGTTTTTGATCTTTATTTGAAACAATCTAACAAATCCAACTCATAAATAACAAAAGTAACTCTAAAAGAAGCCTATAGATTCAAACAATTTATATTTTCACTATAAACAATCATTATGAACACCAAAATAAAGTTTTTCTTCCGGACATATTAAGACACGATTAACACTGAACTTATACACATAATTTGGTCAAAATAACACCTACATGTCTATCTTCAATACTAAAAGCCGAAATAAAATGTCATGCCACAGCAAGGACAAGATTCCTGGGGACACAGTCGCACCAAGGCGAGAAGAATACATCCGGAAGCTGCAAAAAACTATCATATATTGTTCCACTAGAATGAAATATATTCAAAGCAAATAGAGACCAAATGGATTATGTTGGGTTAATTGGATGTTGGGCTAGGTCCACCTAAGATGACCCAAATCCAATTCCAAATCCAACACCCAGAATGCAGTTTATTTTGGATATAATTAAACAACTACATTAGCAGTTAATTGATTAACTGTTCCCTCTATTAAATAAAACGAAAACAATCTCCAGATGAGGTAAGAAAGTCTTACTGATAACATAAAAAAACAGAGGGACGTGCAACATTGTTTTTAAGTGAAAAACAGAGGATAAAAGACAGTATTTTTACATCGTGAATTAAGATTTCTCTCCACTTCGTGATTGAGATCTGACCACTAGTTGAACAACAAAACTCCAAATCAACTTCTGCTGCTAACCAGGTACATATTGTGTTTGTTTTTATTTTTATTCAATGGTTTCAATGTTTAAAATACATTATATATATATATATTGTCATACATGAAGTATAATTATCAGATTACACATCATTCATCAGTGGAGGCTGTGGAGCTCTAGCTTCAGACCAGGAGTGTTTGAGGAAATAGGTAGGTCAAAGAGAAAACTTCCATGTAATATCCAGCTACATAACGTCATCGTAAGGGAAAAAACATTGAATCAATTAACCAACATTATACAGTCACATTCACGCTTTAACTTCCTTCTTTTGCCTGCTGATAGCCGAAGAGACAGCTTGAAGATTGTTGACACTCAATTTTGGTCAACCTGGTTCTCAAAGCCCAATACCTGCGATACAACAAACCACAAACGAAACATGTATGACCAAGACCAAAACCAACAGAACACAATGAGATTTTTACGTGGTTCGGCAAAACAATGGCCTACGTCCACGATAATTACCCTTTCGTTCAACAAGTTGGACGTTGAAGCAACGTCCGAAGTTGTTGAGACTCAACAACTTCAGACTTTGGACGTCAGCCAACATCGAACTTGTTGGTTCAACAAGTTCGACGTTCAAGTAAACAAGTTGCCGAACGTGAACTTGTTCACAGCAACGTCGAATTTGTTCGTTCAACAAGTTGGATGTTGAAGCAACGTCCGGAGTTGTTGAGACTCAACAACTTCGAACGTTGGACGTCAGCCAACGTCGAACTTGTTGGTTTAATAAGTTTGACGTTCAAGTGAACAAGTTACCGAACGTGAACTTGTTCATAGCAATGTCAAACTTGTTCGTTCAACAAGTTGGACGTTGAAGCAACGTCCTAAATTGTTGAGACTTAACAACTTCGGACGTTAGACGTCAACCAACGTCGAACTTGTTGGTTTAACAAGTTTAACATTCAAGTGAACAAGTTACCGAACGTGAACTTATTCACAACAACGTCGAAGTTGTTCGTTCAACAAGTTCGACGTTCAAGTGAACAAGTTACCGAACGTGAAGTTGTTCACAGCAACGTTGAATTTGTTCATTCAACAAGTTAGACGTTGGGCGTTAGCCAACATCAAACTTGTTAGTTCAACAAGTTTGACGTTCAAGTCAACAAGTTGTCGAACGGAAACTTGTTCACAGCAACGTCGAAGTTGTTGGTTCAGTAAGTTGGACGTTAAAACAACGTCCGAAGTTGTTGAGACTCAACAACTTCGGACGTTGGATGTCAGCCAACGTCGAACTTGTTGGTTCAACAAGTTTGACGTTCAAGTCAACAAGTTGCTGAACGTGAACTTGTTCACAGTAACGTCGAAGTTGTTTGTTCAATAAGTTGGACGTTCATGTCAACAAGTTGCCGAACGTGAACTTGTTTATAGGAACGTCGAAGTTGTTGGTTTAACAAGTTTGACATTGAGCCAACGTCCGAAGTTGTTGAACCTCAACAACTTCGAACGTTTGACCTCAGCAATTGTCCAACTTGTTGGTTCAACAAGTTTGACGTCCATTTCAACAAGTTGGTGAACGTGAACTTGTTGATATCAACGTCCAAGTTGTTGGATGAATAAGTTTGACGTTGGACCCACGTCCAATGTTGTTGAAACTCAACAACTTCGAACGTATGACGTCAGCAAACGTCGAACTTATTGGTTCAATAAGTTTGACGTTCATGTCGACAAGTTGGTGAACGTGAACTTGTTGAGATCAACGTCCAAATTGTTGGCTCAACAAGTTCGACGTGGGAGGAACGTCCGAAGTTGTTGAAACTCAATTTATACAATTTGTTTTACAAGACAATTAAAAGTGTAATAAGTTAGATTATTTTTAAATTGAAATAATTTTTAGATAACAAATGAAAGTGAAATTGTTTTTACAAAATAACACAAATAGAATTATTTTTTTAAAACAACGTTAATTTAAATTTTTAGATATAATAAAATATTTAAAATTTTTATCGGATTTTTTAAAAAACACTACTTAAATTGTACTAAAATTTTATATATTTTTATTTTTGAAGAAAATAAGTTTATTTACTTTATATCTTGCAAATGCGTAAAAATATGTACACGTAATTTTAATATAATTTAAAGGATTTTTTTTTTCGAGGCATGTATATAATTTCTCAATTTTATCTTTACCGTTATGATGTTGAATAAATACATAAAACATTTACTTCGTAGAAGACTACAAAAGGATTGAGTTCTTCGTCGTAATCATACCTTACTTATCCAATCATATTTGTGGGGTTATGACACTATATTCATGTGAAAAATGTAGTGAGTTTATTCATTCACTTACTTTTTAAGTAAACTTAACCAGCAAAACATTATCATCTCCCAATACTCTTTATAGATGAGTTTTTACTTATCTGATTAGATAACGACCCGCAAATCCAATAAAAAAACTATCTAACATTATAATGTTTGAAATAAGTAAACAAAAAATTATAATTAATGAATATGTAGGGGTAAGTGACACGTGTGCTTCGTTGGGACTAACTAATTATTTACATTTGGAATTTAATCTTATATCTGGTTTAGGGTTGAATTTTTTAATTTTGCAGAATTTGTTATTTACATTGGTTTTTTTCTTACAAAAGTTTTGCCATTAAATGAAGTAAACGTCCGAAGTTGTTGTAACTCAACAACTTCGGACGTTTGAAGTCAGCAAACGTCGAACTTCTTGGTTCAATAAGTTTGACATTCAAGTCAACAAGTTATCGAACGTGAACTTGTTGACATCAACGTGAAGTTGTTGGTTCTACAAGTTCGACATTGAAGCAACGTCCGAAGTTGTTGGAACTCAACAACTTCGAACGTGTGACGTCAATAAACGTTGACCTTGTTTGTTTAACTTGTTTAACGTTCATATCAACAAGTTACCTAACGTGAACTTGTTGATATCAACGATGAAGTTGTTGAATCAACAAGTTGGACGTTGAAGCAACATTTGATGTTGTTTACACTCACAACTTCGGACGTATGATAGGTGGAAACGTCATACTTGTTCAATCAACAAGTTTAACGTTCATGTCAACAAGTTGTCTAACGTGAACTGATTAACAAATTCGATGTTGAAGCAATGTACGAAGTCGTTGAGACTCAACAAGGTTCGACATATAAAGTCAGTGTACGTCAAACTTGTTGGATCACATTTTCCAACGTTCATGTCAACAAGTTTTCCAACGTTAACTTGTTGACACTAACAGTGACATTGTTGGATCAACAAGTACCATGCTGACGCAACGGACGAACTTGTTGATACTCAACAACTTATAACATATTACATCAACTTACGTCCAACTTGTTAATCCAACCTTTTAACGTTCATATTAAAAAGTTTTGTAAAAGCAACTTGTTGACATTAACGTTAAAGTTGTTGAATCAACAAGTTTGACATTAAAACAACATCTAACGTTGTTAAAACTTAACAACTTTAAATGTATGGCATCAGAGAACGTCGAACTTGATGAATCAACAATTTCCAACGTATATTTTAACAACTTTTGAAATGTGAACTTGTTGACATCAACAAGTTATTGTTGGATCAACAAGTTCGACATGCAAACAACATTTGAAGTTGTTGATAGTCAACAACTTGGGACGTATGACCTCAACAAACGTCCAACTGATTGGATCAACAATTTTAACGGTCTTCTTAACAAAATTCAACAATATACGATAATTTTTAAATTTGTTATGTACGATAATATTTTCATATTTTAAAAAACACGTTGTTTAAGTCAATTCATTGTTATGTAAAATCTATTTAAATCACGTGAAATAGATTTGTTATATGTGTACCTCCATTAAATGTAATTTAGTCAAATATCCTGAAGTTATAATATTTCACACATAACTTTAGACTAAGTTAAACATATATCCATCATATTGACTGAAATTAATTAATATGGTCTTAAATACAATGATTTCAAATATGATTACTAAAATTAAATATATAAAAATAAAACACATGTTATTTTGGTGTATCATCAATAACTGTATCGCCTGTAAAAATATATATATATATATATGCACAAACAATGAAGAAAATGTATGGTTTAAGAACAACAAAATGGACAGGGTCTAAATAAGTCTCCATACCCGCAATGCAATGATTCGGGTGTAGACTCAAATCGATAATATAAAAAATCATTAAAAGAACCGGATTAGCACAACCCGCATAACTAAGATAAGATTATGGGTGTATTCGGAGACCTGCAGAATACCCGTCTCTTGTATACATCGTACCCGCACCCGCATAAAAAAAAAATCTCTAAGGCAGTCGCACCCGCATAACCAAGAAATGTTGAGCCAGTACAAATGGTTGGGCGGCCTCACTCCCATGTCATCATGTCAGCACACCTAAGGCAGTGGTCGATGTGATAAATGGTCATGGGTGCGCGACTGCACCACATGATAAGTGCAGTCGCGCACCATCACTGCCAAAACTGTGTGGCCACACCTATCATGTGGTGCAGCCGCACACCACCACTGCCAAAACTACACGGCCACACCACATGATAGGTGCAGCCACGCACCACCACTGCCAAAACTACGCGGCCGCACCACATGATAGGTGCAACCGCGTACCATCACTGCCAAAACTATGCGACCGCACCTATCATGTGGTGCGACCGCGCACCATCACTGCCAAAACTACGCTGCAACACCTCCACATAAATGCAGCGGTGCACCCATCAACAAGACATGCTTCCCAGTTCTAATGGGTGCGCGTCCTCCCGCCTATCCGAGAGTGGCTGCTTACTGACACGGCCAGTAACTGCACTCCCGACACACGGCATCAACAGGGCCTTCCACACACACACATACACCATGATAAAAGCAATGTCCACTGGTACAGGTGTCGCATGTTACAAACATTATGGTATAGTCACGTACTTATTTCAATATTGGTGCGCGGCTACACTACCGTTTTAGTGCAGCCGCACTCCCATTCCAGAGTAAACCTTTCATTGATAATGGGTGCGTGGCTGCACTCACATTCTAGCACGACCGCGTACTTACTTCAGTGTTGGTGCGCGGCCGCACCATCGTTTTAGCGTGGCCGCACACCCATCCTAGTGCAAGCATTGATCATGGATGAGGGGCTGCACTCACATCCTGGTGCGATCCCATACTTGCTCCAGTATTGGTGAGCAGCCGCACCATTGTTTTAGTGTGGTAGCACACATATGCCAGTGCAATCCAATTTAATTTTTAATTTTAAAATGTTGAAAAATATAATAACATAAATTGAATTATGTTTTAAATATAATAAATTAAATTAAATTATTTTTTTATAAATTAACTTAAATTGGATTAATATATTATTTAAATACGTTTTTTTTATAAAATAATTTAATTAAATTTATTTCTTAAAAATATTTAAAAGTATTTTTTATTCTATATTATATATAGTTTGAAAATATAAAAAATAAAATAAAATTATAATGAACTTTAATAAAATTTAAAAATTTTCATATTTAATGAAATGATAAAAAGTTACCTTTACAATTTAATTTTTGAACAAAGCGTATAATGAGACTAAAATATAGTTCACAGAACAGTACGAAAAAGATTGAGTTATTTCTCTTGAATCAAACCTCATTTCTCTAACCAACATTTGTGGGACTATGACACTATATTCATGTGAAAAATATGGTGAATTTATTCATTTATTTACTTTTTAAGCAAGTTTCAACTGTATTTGAAATTAAAACATAAAACTTGAATAGACTTCAATAGGTTCTATAAAACAAGTTCGATGTATATTCGTATTTTTGGTGTATTCACACTATGTTAACTTACACGTTTGCAAGTCAATTCTATTAGAAATAAAGAAACTCAAAGAAAGCAAAAGATACGCTATAAAATCAACCTCAAAAAGACATTGGGCTCCTAATACTGATATTACCTTGCCACAAATTATTGTTCAGAAGTATATGCCTAGTTTTCATTGAAAAAAAAAAAAATCACATAAACATTTAATATAGCAACTTTTTAGTTGAATTCTTTGGAAAATTGAGTGAACCATAAATTACATATTAAACATGAAATCAAAAAGAATCTTTATACCATCGCCACTCATAGTGAAATGTGTATATATATATATATATATATGTAAAATATATAATAAGGCCAATCAAAATTTTATCAACACCATTACCTATATCAATTTTGTTGATAATATAGCCCATAAAAAATTAACGAACACAAAAATAATATAAATAAATTTATTACTGATAAAAAAAATTAATATGTAATATAAGTTAAACTTTTGATATGATTTTGAATGAACATGTAACTCCATTTAAATTTCAAAACTCTAAAATAAATTAACACGTTAATTTAATCTTTTCTCTTTCATCAAATTTACTCATCATCTAAACAAATTTCAATTCTTTCATAAATATATCAATATTTTGTAATTAAAATATCGTATGAAAATGCATTGATTGTCTTACAAAAATTCAAATCCATTTCAATAAAACTTTAAGGTTTTTTTTTATTTACAATTTTAACATTTAATAAAGCTAAAAATATAAAAATACATAAAACCACATTCTTTTTTACATGTTTTGAATACCATTATTCCATAACTCCATGTTTCATAACTTGAAACATTTCTTTTTCTCTTTTGAAATAACTTAAACACATTTTTTTTTCACTTAATAGAATCTGAAAAATACACAATAAAAATTTTACTTGCCAACTAGAATTTTATTAACCCCATTACCTACATCAATTTTATTGATGTTATGAATTTCAACCCATAAAAAATTAATATAAAAAAAATAATATTTTCCCCTTTTTATGTTAATAAATCAACCTCAAGATTGTAGCAACTTTTCCATTAAAATAATGATTATCACACATTAACACCAAAACCCCATTCTCATAATCCTTGAAATAACCATAAATAATACAAGATCTACACATTAAACATTCTTAAACCAAAAAATATATCCTATGCTTCTGCAATTGCTAGAGATAAAGAGGCCTTAAAATTTTTAAGACCTGAAAGTATTTGTTCTCTTTAAATTTCGAATAACCACACCAAGACCAACCAATTTTCTTTCCACACAAATTGTAGTGTCAATATTTAATTTAAAACATCCTTAGCTAAGTAGTTTCCATTAGATAAGAGCTGAAACACTTGAAATCTTTCAGGCTAGATTAGAACTACGAAAATTCACAACAAAAGAAACGGATTAGTGACAACATCTTTAATTGGAAGTGGAAAACAATGAACAACCCTATTCCTTTTATACCAGTTTCTTCAGAAAATAATAATCAGAAGCTCAAATTCATCGCCTCCTAACATTATTGTTTCTTTAATAAATGATTTCTCACATCTAAATGAGTGAAAAACAATTACTAAAAATAATAAAACTCATCATAATGGATATTTCAATAAAACCCACCAAATATCCCCAAACAACGCTCCATATGGAAAATGCTAATATAAACTCTTACCAACATTAACTTGCCTCAAAATAAGAATCACATGCGTAAATTTTAATTTAAACACTTATCAAAATATAAAATTCACATAACTTATTCAACTTGTTTGTTATATACAACAAAACCAAGCATACACAATTTTGAAGATTTGCAATGTCGCCACACAATAGCATGTACCTTTGTACATCTATGTTTATAAATCACTATATTGGTGCATTTAAAAAGCTATTTGACCAATTTAAGGATTGAGCAAAACAAGTTTACATATAAATCAATTATCTTAGCATGTCAACAATAATCAACATCAAATTCCGCACCTCAGTTCACAAGTTCTCCAAGATGTATCAAGCACTGAAAAAAAAAAACAAAAACGAATAACTTCACATGAAACCTAAAATTAACCTTTCCATACAAATATTTTTCCAAATAGAATCTACGTTGTTACTCTCACAATGATGAACCAAAAATCATTTTCTTATAATTGAAGCAAAATGATTGCAGTTTAGGCACCAAGGGTAATTTATTTTCTCTTTTCTCATTTAATTATATTTTGTAACCTTTCTATAGTTCACATGGAATTATAATGCTACTAATTACAATAACAAACAAACCGTTAACACAAAGTATCATAAAAGTCAAACCAAGTAACCAACAATTATATCAAAATTATATAGCTCCTAACAACTATTAAAAAATTTTTAGCATATGCTTTTTGTAACAATCATTGAACACACATGATGGAGTTACAATAAGATTCTCACGAATTACCAGCTTGCTATCTTCCAGAGGTGGCCCAATAGTAAACACATCAAACGCTGCCTGTGACAACATCCTGTCATTTAACAAGCTATAGTAATAAAAGAACTCTTTGTTTTTGCTATAAAGATTGATAGATAAAATCAAGTAATGTGTCCACAAAGCCAAAAAAATATATGGGAAGCTACATGATTCTCTAGGACCCAACATGCACGTATATAAAACCAATAGGAGAACTGGCCAAGATCCATGAAATCTTACTTATATCATCTATAAATGCACCACATCTCAAGTGTTAGAATTAAACTATACCACATTCCGAATTTTCATTTAAACGAAGTAACTAACATAAACATAACAAAACCTTGTTAAGGCGTTCAGCGTCCGGCATCTTTTGAAACATTCATATATCAATTAACATCTTATTCTCAGCCTCTACCATTTTAGTTTTCACAATCATCTCTTCGAGCTGCACTCTAATTTGATGGTTCTCGCTCACAACCAAGTCCAAAGTTTTAATGTTCTCCTCCAAGTCAGCCTTCAACTGAGAACCAGTACATGCATAACAATAGAAACCAGATTTAAACACACTACACTGATTTAAAATAGTATCTTGATTTCTTAGCGATGCAAAATGAATCAGAATTTCAATGTTAGCTACTATATTTCTGAATCACAGTAGCAAATCAATAATGTTTGAAGATCATATAATCCAACTAGAACATCTTACAGTGAACATACCCAGTCTCTGGTGCTGCATATCCTCTCAACTCTGTACTCCATTCCCACATAAACTCCAACTATAGTTCTTGTTAAAGCATAAAAGAAATCATCAAACTTATTTGTCCGCCAAATTCAGATTTCATGTACAACCTGTTTTAACAAGTACTTACATGCAATACGCCACATACTTATGCTAACTTACCCAATATACACCTTCTTTACACATCTTCTTCAACTGCAATGACAACTTTATGAGTTAGCAAGATCAATAACTTGTGTATCATGTGTATGCATCAAAGTTTGAAGTCCACCCCTAGTGCTATCAATTGAAAACAAAACAATGGAATATTTAAGCTCATAAAAATAAAGACTTTCCATCAAAGACCAAGTTATATCAACTTGAGTACAACAAAGAAATCTATTAATTTTTGGAATGGACTAATCTAAATGATTTGAAACAAACTTGTTACACATGCTAATACCAGACAATGGACTAATCTATTCATTCTTGCACCAAAATCCTCTACCTAGCAAGCCAAAAACACACAAGACTAAAACCTTGTTTGAGTTAACTCCTCCTGGAGAGAATCAATCTAAGATCCTCTCTCTCGTAACGAAGCTTTTGAAGCTCTGGCCTCTGCCACTTCAACCATAAGCTGCTTCAATATTGATGATGATTTATAACCTCTCTGGTTCCTCTCTTCTTTCTCTATACCTACAACCACAAACCTAAAAAAGAGACAAAGAAGATGAGGTTGCTCCAATATTGATGATGATTTACAACCTCTCTGGTTCCTCTCTTCCTTCTCTGCTTCATGTGTTCCAATAATACAATGAGGAGAGTATGGAGGCTCAGGAATGTCAGGATAATGAGAATCGAGAAAAGCAAAAACAGACCAGTTTCTATCACAGAATGCTGTGGCAAGCCTCACTGCTCATCCACCAGTTTACAGCCTCTCTAGATCCGCAACTTTTGGGATGCAAACCATTTGGATCGACTTCCAGTAGCAATTAGATCTAGGGTTTCTGTTTTTCATCTTCTGGTTCTTATGACAGGGGAGAGAAAACGGACAGAGGGTATTACCTCTTTAACCGGTTCCCCACTTCTAATCATTTTTAACTATTTTTTATTTTTTCTTATTTTCTCACCATTGGATCATCATCCAACGGTTCACCTCTATTTTTTTCTTTAATTCGTATGATACGAACGTTTTTTAAGTTTGTATCATAGCTGTTTCCTATATTCAGATGTTGACGTGTGACCTTAAGAACTAATGTATGTTTAAATCTATCAGTTTATTTTTCTTTCATACATACAAGAGTTCCATTCAAACTCGATGTACTATTTTAAAAAAATCAAGAGAGGATTCACTCTCAACATATTTTTTCCTATCCTTTTATTCCAATGTTGACACGTCACCTGAAATAGCAACGTATGATTAAGATTTATTAATTTATTTCTCTTTCATGCATGTAAGCGTTTCATTCAAACTCATAATATTCTATAAAAAAAGATCAAAAGAAAAATATATATAGATGGTGGGAAAGAATTCTCACTCTAAGTATTAACGGACTAATATTGTGACTGAGGAGGATTTGAAACATTTACGGAAGCTTGTAGAGGTGAAAGATGGAGGCCCTCCTTGGATACAAATGATAGATCGTTCCGCGCAAACTATGAGCTATCAAGCATGGCGAAGAGATCCCAAGGTAACGTTACACTAAATATAACACTTGACGGATTTCTTGTTGTAGAATTAATAAACTCAGCATAAAAGGATAATTCTTATCAATCTTACGACAAACCAGTTTGTACTAAATAATGGAAGACATAACTTTTTTTTTTTTTGGGTAGACTTATTCTCATGTGCTCAATTGGGTCATTGTTCTATTGGTTTTTGTTTTTATTTGCTAGACTGGCCCCCCACAATGTTGTAGCAGAACTCTATTTGAGGATGCCACGCCTAAGATTGTCAGGGACTTCTTTTGGAATTATGTGTTCCGATCAAAGTGAGATGACATGCTTGCATTTGCCACAACGATACAAGAGTTTCCTACAAGAGGAACTATGTTAGTACAATGGATACGTGAGGTGAGACTTACCACTTTCGCTTTGAACATATTTTCATACTTGCATGTGCTGATATTTTCAAACCTCTTTGTGGTGAGTTTCCCTTTTTTTGTAGTGATAGAGAGTACATAATAGGACGTCAGATATGGGAATCAGGAAGATCTTATTATTGTGTGACAAAGGTATGAGTATATGACATGAAAGATTTATTTTTAGTATTTATTGAATAAGCTAACATTCTCAATGGTAGTGATACCATGCTTGATAATACAGGGAAACTTTTGTAAAGGCTCCATTTCGGTATATCAGTTTAGCTAAACATGATAAGCTTAGAAAGGTCAGTGCCATGGAATTGCATTGAAGTGGATGAGTAGAGAATCACATATGTGATTCTATGTAACCAAGACCTTAATTTTTTAGTGGATGGAGAATCCATAGCGTGATTGACATGAGATAAAACTGTTGTGTAACCAAGAATAATTGTGTTCTTGTGACAGGATAGACCTTGTGAATGCTTACTGACTAGCTTATTAGGTATGGTCTATCGTTGTTGTATAAAAGGTTTTAGGATTATATCCCCATTCAAAACAAGATTTTTACATTTTTTTGTTGTAATAAAAATAACTATATTCTATGAGCTCCCCAAAACAGTGAATGGGGTAATTGAATCCATTTGTCGGATATGTAATAACAAATGGTTTTTTGTTGTGAGATGATAACGATAGCAGTCTGTTAAGAAAAGATGATTGTTTAAAAGTTAAAGAACTTGAATTGATAGAGGAAAAGATTAAGGATAAAGATGTGTGGCACGATGCCGTTTCATTTCTTTCAGTCTCCGTTGTGTTGGCTATCTTTTATTGTTGTAATAACTTCGTTTCTAATCTGAATTTTGCCATTTTTCAGGGAGTGCCCTGTGATTGCGTCCCGTGGAGATACAAATCAACCCGCGTTGACCTGTACCACTCAAGCTGGTGCATTAGAGTAGGTAGATATTGTAACTATTTTTTTTTTTTTTTTAGCTGTGTAACTAGAAAATAGCAATAGAAATATTTGGTTCCTATCTCAAGAAGGAATATATTTGTAGAGTACTCATAGCAGGAAATTTCGGGGAAATTGTTGTTAAGCATTCATAGTATTACTCAGTTTTCTATGACATTCTAGATTCTCTATAGTGATTAATAACCACACTCTCTTATATTTAACTAGCTGAATCAAGCAGAGATAATGGCCGACTGACTACTTGCGAAGTGCTACTCTTCCATCACGAAGCTATGTTAATCCCGTATGGGATTATGAAGCTTGGTATAAGGCAGGGGATGTGGGGAGCCGTCAAGAAGATTGAGCCTGGATTACGTGCCTACCAAAAAGAAAGAGCATCCGGAGCATCAATCTCTCGGCTTGCTTTTATGGCCTAAATCAACACCAAGATCAATCCAGACTACCTGAGAGCCCTGGAAGGTGCAGAAGATTCATCGGATAATGAAGTGGCAAATACATCTGACAAACCGCAGGATAATAACATACCAAAGCTTCTGGTTCTTGGCGGGGCTATTATACTTGCTTGTAGTCTTGACGGGGGCCTCTTGCCTAAGGCATTCATATTTGGCGTGGCTAGAAGGTTTGCCAATATGGGGAAGAAATTGTGATTAAATGCGCTGATATTGTTTGAAACTCATTGATTGATGGATCACATTATTGCACGAGTGACCAGATTATATATCATATTTAGTTGATAAATATATTTAGGAATTTGGCTGCTAAGTTCTGTCTATATGTTTGTTCCTTTGGATTTGTCATAAATTTGCATGTTCATGTAGCTTTTTCCTGGCATGAGTTCTTTTGTGAGCATCATATGGACAGATTAAACATGAACCATGAATGGTCCAACTTCTGGATTCATGATACAAATAGAATTACCATCAGTTAATGCATTTTGAAAGATTGATAATGCATTCTGAATGTTAGAGATTGTATTAGGCAAATTTTTTTTTATATGCATCAATCATGTGTGACAATTGAAATCTCAATCACTTACAGATTTTTAATCTAAAATTTAAAAATTTGTGCTACAAGAAAAAAAAAAAAAGAGATTTTATTCGTCATATATGCTACTTAAGAGTTGTAGATACTTTCGGATTACATGAGTGCTTGTATGTATGCCTTTATAATCTTACCATGTGAAAACTTTGCCATGTGATAAGATTAAGATCCTAACAGGAAACTATGCACATTGAATTTCAATAGTTTCTTTTTTCTATAACTTTCTTCTTTTTGTCCCTATAATGGGCAAAATTCTTGCGTCACCAACTGATTTATGGAGTGTTATTTTAAAATTAACAAACCCTTTACTAACCTTCTAAATATATTGTGAGAAATCATTATCCTACATATAAAAGGTTATAAATTTTGATCCTTATTTTTGTTTTTTGTCAACTATCAATCACAAGCTAATGTATTTAGATTAAATACGTGTGCAAAAGTTGAGGATTCAAGTTTATAGACACAGATTTTCCAAAAAAATAAAATAAAATTCACAAACACACGGATGTAGATATCTATATATCTATATATGTATATATATATATATATGGATATCACCAACAATTTAACACATACATAATAACATACTTCTCATTGACACAGATTTTCAAAAAAAAATAAAAATTCATAAACACACGGGCAGATATATATATATATATATATATATATGGATGGATATTACCAACAATTTAACACATTAATAATAACATATTTCTGATTCAACTAAAATATAAGGACACAAACTATATTGACATTTCATGTATATAAAAACTTATGATCAATACCTCATAAAACACACAAATATATATTGCTAATAATTTAACACATACACAGTAAACTAGTTTTCATTCAACTAAAGCATCCAAGGGCTCAAACTATATTGACATTCCATGAATATAAAAATTTCCTAATATCTCATAAACTCTATTAAGACTTCTCTAAAACTGACAATCATCATTAAAACAACATTAAGATTCTCCAAATAAGAAGTTGAATGCATTTAAAATACGATTTCTACACAACCATTATAAAACAAAAGTAGGACGAAATTAATGACCAACTAAGGTCTCAAAACAATTCAAACCATCGAACTGTGGAGCCAACTTTGGTAGCTGAGTGTTCTTGATATCTGTCTTTGCTTTTCCTAGTAAACCTCCCATAGATGCTGGAAAAACCATTCTGAATTGCTGCACACAAAGTGGAACGTGATTATACATAGCTTCATATAACTATTTAACAAATAAAAAGACTTGACCAATGGTATTTGATCAATTAATTCTTGCCTCAACTTTGTGATGATGATGGTTTCTATCAAAGAGAAAAGCAGACACTGTCATGCACATAGTACTCAAAATATCCATTAGAACTTCAAAAAATAAACTGCATGTAATAAAGCTTGTTGATTTTGAGAATGGATCAGGAATGATAATTCATGGATAAATATCAAGACAAAGAAAGACAAAATGAATCTGAAATGACTTGGGGTTGAAGGGAAGTAAAGAATTAGTGTAGAAAAAAATGGAAGTGATGAAGAAAGAAAGACAAAAAGAAGACCACCGAAGTTATTTATTGCGATACTTTTGTCTAAGAAAAGTGAAATCTTGGATTAGAAGAAGGTCCACCGGTAACTTTGCTAGTTGGAACTTTAGTTCACATTCTAAAGCGACAATGCCCATGTCATTTTTATTTTTATTTTTTTTATTATTTCTCTTATGATGTAACAACTCGACCTTGAAATATGTCAGATTGAATGAATGTTTTCTAATGTCAAGTCAAATTATTATTATCAATAATTTTTTCATAAAAATATAAAAATTAATGTTAGGATATATCGGAATTAAACACTCCATGACAATTGTTGAAATTTGAATTGCCGGATTCTAAACTTTGCTTCCAAGTTTCAACTAATATTGCACTAATATGTAGCTGCATAGTACTTATCACGTCCTCACTACGATAAAAGTCAATATAATTAAATTGACACTTCGATAAGTAAAAACTTAACATTACGCTTACATTTATTTTGTAAATATAAAAAGTTTAACTACTTCAAGCGATTATAAGATGGATGGATGGATGAAATGGTAGGACTTTCGAAAAGGGTTAAGAATAATCCCATCTTTCAGTATTGGAGTAGCCTATTAATTAATTGAATATAAAGTATGCAACATCATCTTAAATTGTTGTCTTTAAATCATAAATCTAACTTTATGCCTGAATTTTATTATATTACATAAATGTTTTTTTTTTATCTATTTATAAAAGTTATTATTCCAGATTTCATTAAATTCATGAAGTTTTCTTTAATTTGTTTTATTATCATTCAAAAACAATAAGTTAAATATAATAACAATAATTGAAATTTGAAAAAATCTAACTTCTATATTATGACTCTATCACTGTTTTATATTTATGCAAATTATAATAAAACTTGCTTAAAAGAAAACAAATTTTGTTTTTTTTTTTTTTTTCTAGGATTCTATATGTTGAGAGTCGAGGCATATAGTGAAATACATAGGTAATAGATCGTGTGTATAAAAATATAGGAAAAAAAAAAAAACATTCATTACATAAATTTGGAAATTACCTTTAATGGTCTGCCCATACACCCGAACTGCGCCCTGCTGTATGACTAAATAGCTACCGTATCTGCAGAGGATGCAAATATGATTAAAGTCATGGAATCATGATAAATATGATAAAAGGGGTGTACTATATTTGGAATATGTGCTATCTTGTACCAGTCCTCCCCTGTTTCCTTCTCACATCGTTTCTTCAGTTCAGGGCAATCCCAAATTTCCAATTTCTGAATGGATGAGAGGTGTTTAAACTTAAGGCAATGAAAGAAGAGGAAAACGACGTGTACTTACATCTACATTTGGAACATCTGCTATCTTGTACCAGTCCTCCCCTGTTTCCTTCTCACATCGCTTCTTCAGTTCAGGGCAATCCCAAATTTCCAATTTCTGTAGGTTTGTGAGGCCCTGAATGCTTGGTGGAAGAGATGACAACTTCCAGCACACGAGTAGTGCCAACTCCTTTAGGTTTGTAAGGTCTCCAATGTTGTCGGGTAATGATGCTAGCTCAGAGTTTTCCACTATAGACAAAGCTTGCAGAGCAGGGACATACCGCACGACATCATGCAAGACTTCCAAATTAAAATATCCGCTTAATTGTAAGTGATGAAGGGAAGTAAGGTGCTTAATACCATTCGGCAAAGCCATCAACCCTGGGCAGCCAAGAGCCAAGTTCTGAAGGGATGAGAGGTGTTGTATCCCCTCTGGCAAAGACGTCAACTTTCGACAGCCAATTAAAGACAAAGATTTAAGACTTTTTAGGCCTTCCATTCCCTGCTCAAGAAAAGACTCTAACTCATTGCAGTCAGAGATTCGTAAACTTTCAAGAGCACTGAGGCCTCCTAGTTCTGTGGGCAAACACTTTAGCTTACTGAAAGACCAGATATACAGTTTTTTCAAAGAGGAGAGGTTTATCAGCATCCCATGTGGAAGGTAATTCAATTCATCATTATCTGAAACTACCAGGGATATAAGGTTTTTGAGATTCGAGATTGATCCTAGTGTGACCTCTGTGCAATCGAAAGCACTTAACTCTTTCACCGAAGGAAGATGTGGCAAGGTCAATTCAGGGCACCTGTAA
This sequence comes from Dimocarpus longan, assembly GCA_022984855.1. Lineage (NCBI taxonomy): Eukaryota > Viridiplantae > Streptophyta > Magnoliopsida > Sapindales > Sapindaceae > Dimocarpus > Dimocarpus longan. Next base: position 28,357,642 of record CM041014.1, read on the forward strand.
ATTTTCAAGCAGGTAAGACATGGGAGCAGCTCCCTTCTATCCTCTCTTGAGAACCTCTGCAAACTTGGCAAATCTCCAATTTCAAGACTCTTTAAAGATGGGAATCCTACAGTCGTTCCATCAGTTTGATCATTATTGTCAATATACACAACTTGACTCACAGAGCTTAAATGAAGAGTATGAAGAGAAGGAAATAGTGCTAAAGGAGGAAGTCGAGAACAGTTACAATTTGAGAGCTCAAAATGAACAACATTATTAAAAATGTTGTTCCTCATCCAAAACGGAAATTCGACACCTTTGTACCCTGAAATGCAAATTTTTTTAAGATTTGCATGAGGTTGAAGTGCTTCAAGTACTTTTTCAACGTCTTCTGGTGATTGGTTATTACTCTCATCTTCCCAGGACAACTGCAATTGATGAAGATTTTGTTTTCCAATTAAATTGGCTTCTTTGGCATCAAATGGGTTCTTCACTCTCTGAAGGTGTTCAATATGCAACGATCCTCCAAGATTTAAGCCTTTCAATTCATCTAGGTGACATCCTCTCTTCTCACCCACAATAAAGCGAGTTAAAGTCTTCAAGCAAGTGATTTGTCCAATTTGTGGTGGCATCTGAGATAATGCTAAACAACCATCTAGATGTAAGTGTCGAAGATTCTTTAGAAGTCTCATATGCTTTGGTAGCTTTTGAAGATGGTAACAATATTTCAATCTCAAAGTTTGCAAATTATACAAGGTAATAATTGATTTAGGAAGCTTTTCGATGTCGGTGTAAGAAAAGTCTAAATACCTTAGATGTCGTAAACGACCAACTAAAAATGATAGCTTTGACAATTGAGCGTTAGATACACTGAGTACTCTTAAAGAACTTAACTTAGAAATATCACAAAAAAAGTCACCGTGAAAGCCATATGTTTTATGCGCTAGGAACGTCCTTAAGGTTTCAATTTGCAATAGAGATTTAAGAAAGGAACATGAGGACATCTCCATATCCACCGCTACGAAATGAGTCCATTTTGAGATATTAGTTGAGCCTGCAACCATTTTACTAAGGCATTCATCCCCCATGATAGATTGTGCAAGATCATGAATAAGGTCATGCATTTTGAATCCTTTAATATTGCCAAAGTCGTCTTCCTCAGGTTCTTGTAAGAAAGATCGCAAAAGCAATTCGTTGCAGATGTAATTACCATCAACTTCAGGATCCGACATTCCAGTAAAAGGAATGAATCCATTGGCCATCCAAAGTTGAATCAACAATTCTCTTTCAATAAAAAAGTCCTTAGGAAATATAGCACAAAAAGCGAAACATTGCTTTAATTGTGATGGTAAATTAGAGTAACTCGATTGTAAGACTGACATGATTGATAGTTGATCCTGAGATAAATTCCAAAGTTCACTTTCCACAACAGCATGCCACTGGTTTTCCTCCCTTTTGTTGCTCATCATGCCTCCTAAAGACTTTATAGCTAAAGGCACACCTCCACACTTCTTCACTAGCTCCTTCCCCAATGCTATGAGGTTTGGGCGTTCTTCTATAACTCTAAATGCATGTTCCTTGAATAATGACCAGCAATCATCATCGGTTATACCGAACAATTCATGCGGAACCATTGTTCCCATAATTGACGCAACTGTTTTGCTACGAGTAGTGACAATTATGGAAGAACCTCTTGATCCACAATTCAAAACAGACTTTAATCCCTCCCACTTTTCTGGATCTTCATTCCTCACATCATCTAGAACAAGCAAATACGTTTTCTCACGTAGTTTTTCTTGAAGGCATCTTTGCAGAGGATCTAAATTTAAGTCTTCAGAAGTGGTTCTAGTCATAGATTCAATTATAGCTTTTATTATTCCTCTCTCATTGAAATCCTCAGAAACACAAACCCAAATTCTTAACTCAAAATGACTCCTAATTCTCTCATCATCGAAGATCATTTGAGCAAGTGTTGTCTTTCCAAGCCCTCCTAAACCAACAATAGGATACACCGAAGTGCCATCGAAACTGGCAACTTTCTCCACCAAACACTCAATAACTCTTTCTTTATCTTCCTCTCTTCCGTATACTTTAGATTGAGTAAGGATGGAACCGGTTTGACGGTCTTCTATGACATCATTACGTCTCTCAACGCCTCCCTCTTTCAAATGAAACATCAAACGCTCTTCAGCAATTTCAACTAACCTCTTTCTTATGTCTCTTATCCTACTACCAATCTTGTGACGAAACAACATGTTATGCGGATGCAAACAAGTACTCAAGAAAGATCTGTGTACCTTGTTGATCAAGCTTGAATCTTGACCATAAGACTCTAACCGAGCAGCTTCTGTAGCACACTCATCCAAGATGTCATCAACCTTGTAAGCTGCAGCTTTGAGCTTCCGCAACCAGTTCTGAAGTGCGTTGCTTTTTAGTTGCTTCTCCTCTGCATCTTCAAGCACAGCCTGAATAGTTGACAGCAAGCTTGAAATTCTGTCCATCTCTTCGTCAACACCCCAGATCAAGCCAACCTCCTTTTGGATGAGCATATCCAGTTTCCCCACCATCAACTGAAGAAAAGCATCAGCCATTTTTCACTTGCAAAGTTGGAAAATCCAAAGCTTTTTTCGAGAGATTAGTGATTGCAAATAGACAATGTTTGGGCTGAGAAGATCTTGTGTGTTGTGTTTTCTGGCAAGTCGACACGAGTGATTGCCTATGCCAATGAAAAAGCAAAATTAGCTTGAAACAGCCGTCTATGTCCCACAACGTAATAACAACGCAGTTGCCTTGGAAATTTCAAGGAATAAAGTACAAGCAAAAGTATCCACTAGAGTAAAAGAGAATAGAGACCACAAAACTTAATTCATAAAAGAAACGAAGACCAACAAATTTTTTTTTTTTTTTTTTTTTTATAAATAATCAAGTGTGATATTGTTTTTTCGATTGATGATGCATGGTGGTGGTTGTGACAGTTTGTTATATTTGAATGATATGGCCGTGCAAATTTGTCTTTTAATAGAATTGATTGATGAATGGTTATGTTAATAGTTCGATTTTAATGATAGGGTAATATGTGTTAAAGTTTTAAAATTTACTGTTATTTTGCTAGAGAGTAATACTAAATTTTTAAAATTTTTATCTGAATTCATGTTTAGATAACATACCATGTGAGTTATTAATATTATATTAGTTATCACATCATCTGATGATTTAAAAAATATTGATAATTCATATATAATGTTATTTTAATATAAATATAAGCAAAATTTTAAGAAGTCTAGCATTACTCTTTATTAAAAATATAAATTTAAGTTATGTTTGTGTAACTAACCCACGTAGTAAAGCTCGATTGATCTGATAACTCTCAAAACTTTTATGTAATTTTTAAACCAGTGTATTGTGATAAATATATTTCATCTCCTATTATTATAAGCATAGGCAGCAGTAGAGAAGTCCAATAATATCACACAAAATAGAATATTAGCTAAAAATCTCAACTTTTGAATTGTAAGTAACAAAATATCAATAAATAGTGCTTTAAGCCAAGCAACAGTCTTTTGCTTTCTCGTAGTTTTTGCAAGTGCGTCAAACACAATTGAAACTAAAAGAAGCATTCAAATCGAACCAGCATTGTTTTGAGTTCATGTATATCCTATTTTCGAATAAACTAAGATCATTTACGGTTACATTTATAAATATCATGAATCAGTATTGTTACTCATGAATGATTAAGATTTCATTCCTTTTATTTTATTTATTGTTAACCACCAAACGTAAGCATTACATACGCTCAAATAAATAATCATTCATTTCCAAAGATTCAAGTCCAAAATATGACATTGGTGAATGGTAACTGCTTAACACATGCACAGTGTTGCATTTTGCTAAAGTATCTCTACATGTATCTATTAGTAGTCAGACCTTGATTGGTTTAAGGTCCAAATCAGAGTTTGTTGTGAAGGCCAACTTGGCCCAATCCACAAGAAAAAATAATAACAGTTGAGGAGCTGATGGGCAGCGACTTCTCACAGCGGCTGTCCGTCACATTTTTATGAAGAAAGAGCCGGGAAATTGTGACCTGGCAAAGCAACGATTATATTTTAAGGGTGGATCATTTTTATTTATAATTTAATAGTTAATTGCTTAGAATTATATATATTTTAGTTTTAGTTATCTACAAATTGTTGAAAGTAAGGGTGCATTAAATAGTGTTTTTGAAAATTACAAAAATAAAAAACATGTTTTCAAAATGAGGCTTTCGAAATCGATAATGCATTTGCTAGTTTTTTGAAATACACTTCAAAAATGAAAAATGATAAAAATTGTTTGGTACTACTTTTGAAAATAGATAAAAACTGAAAATGTGCTTGATTGAAAACTGTTTTTAAAGCTCGTTGAAAGAAACAATTACGTGAATATATACAACTTTCCTAATGATATAGATTGATTAAAGTAATGGTAACTAAATTTAATTATTAATAAAGTATTGCATATCATAAATTTTTATTTATTTATTTTTTAAGAATTCATTTTCTTTCTTTTAAGTAAAAGTCATATAACATTTGTAATAAATACTACGTAAATATTTCTTAAGATAGATCATACGTATAGTATTATATTTTAGTGTTATTGTAAAAGTAATAAAATAGCAAGGAAAAAATATAGTAAAAAATAAAATAAAATCATATGATTTTATTTTATTTTTTACAATTATATTAATTAAATTAAATTAAATCAACATAATTATACAAAATGAATGACTCTCACAAAGCGTTTCTAATAGAACCCGACCCCACCCCTATCTCGAGCCCAGAAGGATCCTGTGAAAACCAGTGTTCCAAAACTCGCTACTCGGGTCTGGCTCGTCGAGGCAGTGAACTGCGAGTAATCGGTAACCCGACGAGTACTCGGGGAGTACTCGGTTTGACCATCGGTCAACGGTCAAAGCGTTGACCCACGGTCAAACCAGGTCAAACCTGTAATTGATGAATATAAAACAACCTAATCATCAAATATAGTTTTGAGCATAGAAATTTTTATACAACAAACATCAATTATCAAACAATATATTGCTTCTAAATTGATAATATAACATAAATCACACAATATATTTTCAATCTTATATTATAATCTCATTTCCATCAATGCACCAAATAAATCACAAATCCATCAACCATCAATCCTAAACAAAATGAAGTAAACCAGCGACAAGGGCGAAACTGTGAAAGCAAACATCAATTATCAAACAATATATTGCTTCTAAATTGATAATATAACATAAATCACACAATATATTTCCAATCCTATATTATAATCTCATTTTCATCAATGCAACAAATAAATCACAAATCCATTAATCATTAATCCTAAACAAAATGAAGTAATCCTATATTATAAACCAGCGACGACGGCAAAACCGTGAAAGCAAAAAACAGAATGAAAAAACCAAAAAAAAAAAAAAAATTGAAAACAAACAAAATGACTGGACTCACAGCGACGATGAGTCGGTAACTGCAATAGGAGGAGCGACGGATGACACCGACAGTAGAAGTCACACCCTACTGGGCCTCGACGAAAGCCGCAGCAACGCAGCAGACCGCGTCACACACCAACGAACGACAGTGGCAGCAACGCAGCAGAAGATATGCACCCAATACTCCAATCGGCGACAGCACACCAACCGGTGGCAGCAGAACTCAGAGGCAGCACGGCGGACAGAAGCAGAACAGCGGGTTGAACTTGAAGTAGAAGCAAAGCAGCGAGATCTGAGCGAAAGAAGAAGCAGCCAGATCTGAAATACATGACGCCAAAACGGCATCGTTTTGGCAAAAAAAAAATTAAAAAAATTGGCCTACTCAGCCGATCCGAGCTGGGCCCGATTCGGGCCGATTTTCAACAGTAGCCGATTTGAACCCCCCGATCTGGGGTTTCTCGGCTCGGCACTCGACCGAACGGCGAGTACTCGACCGACTCGGCCAAGTTTTTAAACCATGGTGAAAACTCAAATTCTCTTGATTAAAATCTGTATTTACTGAACTTACAATCATCGAAATTCTGAAATCACTTTGGTCGAAATAGAGTTTAACAAAACTAAAATCTTTATATTTCCTAATTTAAAACCTATAAATTTTAAACATAGAAAATAATTTTTCAAGTATCTATAAATTAATTATCAACTTGTAAAACAATTTTGGAAACACACATACGAAATTTAATACACAATGAAACAATATGCACTTTTTCAATTGTTTATCATCATAGAGCTTTCCTCATGATACGCAGAGATCTGCACAAACCTGCAATAGATATATGGTAGAAAAGTTTTAAGGAAAAGGGTGAACCTAATGCCTAATGAGTGGATATAAATTTTCAAAAAGTAAATAAAACAAAACATAACATGTTTCTGGTAACAAAACTACTTCTCAGAAAAATATAAAATTTCACATCGTGAATTAGTAAAACTGAATTCAATCATGATCTCGTAGTAAAATTGTAAACCTTGATATAAATTTTCTATAGCATTTCTAAATAATATGCAAAACGCATCATTGATAAAAGAAAAAATTTCAGTGATTTATAAATAATTTTATTTGAATATGAATATCATATCATTGTAAAACTGTAACTTCTAAATAAAACTTCTCTATAAAACTTTTCTGAAAATGTTTTTTTCTATAGATCTAGTACTCTATAGATCTAGTACTCTGTAAATTTTCGTTCATTATGTGTAAAACATAAAAATCCGTAATACTTTTCAGAAAATCTCTTTATGTAACTATTGTACTCTGCAAATTTTTTTCTTCGAAAAATCTCTTTTGGAAACTCTGGTACTCAGTATATTCTTTTTTGGTTTATATAAAATATTAAATCCATAATTTGTAAAACTTTTTTGAACATATGATTTTAGATTTTTACCCTACATCAAATTAGTATCCAGAGAACTCTATCATATTTGTGTAGACTCAGACGTATATTTTACACGTAGCCTTTCGACCACGCAACCGGCACAGGAGGCCACACTTGCCCAAACGTGTCGGAGTAAGAATCAATGCTTTGTCAGCCTTAATCATACTTTGAAAACTCCCCGATCACGTAAGTCGAATTTTTATCTGGCCCTCACCTACAACACGTTCTGATGCCCGAGGCACACGCAGAGGGTGAGGGATTTCTACCATCCAAATGTTAAGCAATTCTCTCTCTCTCTCTCTCAATCCCTAATGACTCACCTCTCTGATCTCTGCACTAGCATGTGGTAGGCAACCTCTGGGTCTTTCACATGATGCCCTACGATTGTTAAAGGGGAGGGTGCACCTTGGTGTTCTAAAAACATCTTTATTTCTCTTTCTTCTTTTCTAAAAATCTTTTCATACTAAAAATTTAGTTTCCAACAGAAACCTTGTTGATACATATAAAAATCTTATTCATGCTTGTATTTATCAAAACTATAGTTTTTCAAGCACTTTGTAAGACATACTATAAACGTCATAAATTAATTAGTTTATTCAAAACTATAACACATAATTTGCTTTCTTAGTTTGTAAAACACATTTTGAAACTCAAATACAACATACGAGGTTCACAAATCATAAAACATATTTTAGAACACCAAAAGCATAGCTTCTAGTTTCATAAATATAAGTTTACAAAATTTCTAATTTCATAAAAAGTCGAGAGAGTTAAGATAGTTTTGTTAGGGTTTTTTTTATGCGGGTGCGGGTAAGAGGTATATAAGGCATGGGTATTTTACGAGTCTCCGGATACACCCATAATCTTGTCTTGGTTATGCGGGTTATGCTGATCCGGTTTTTTTAATGGTTTTTTATATTACCAATTCGGGTCTACACCCGAATCGTAGTATTGAGGGTATGGAGATGGTTTGCAGACCCTGTCGATTTTGTCATCCTTAAACCTAACATTTATTTAATTATATGTGCATATTCCTTTTTTTGTAGGCGATAAAGTTATTGATGAAACACCAAATCGCATGTATTTTATTTGTACATATTAATTTTATTAAATATATTTGAAATCACTGTATTTAAGACCAAATTATTTAATTTCAGTTTATATGATGCTTATATGTTTAAGTTTAGTCTAAGTTTTGTGTGCATTTTGTCACTTGTACGATGGACTAAGGGTTGATAGATATTGTTGTATTAAGAAGTTGTTGCTGATACTTGATGAGTTTGGCAACTGTTCTGTTAGAAATATTTTATCAGTTTGCTTGAAAATTGATTGTGATGGTGATGACTTTTTTGTTTAGTGAGTCAATCTAGATGGTGCTTTACTCAGTGATTAGGCAGAATTAATAAGACGATTAGGGGCAGTTTACTCAGTGATTGATTGTACTTGCATGTCTAGTACGTCACTGTCGAATGAAGAAAAAAGCTAATGCAATTGTAAGTAATGGAACTTTCATAGAGACATGCTTCACGGTTGAAAATCTCTTTTATATATGAAGTTGCAATTGTGTTAATTAAAAATATTTCCACCATTAAAAAACATTAGAACTTATATTGACTATTTTTTTGTAAAATATTAAGATATCCAAACACTTGATTAAAACTCTTAATCTTAAAGTATATCAATAAAATCATATTGTTAAAAATATTCTTACGAAATTCATACATTGTATAATTAATTTGTATTGATATTATTCCATTAGATTATGGTTGGTGTGCAGGACAAAATGAGATTGAGTTGGATAGAAATGTGTTAGGTTAGATTATAGTCGAGTTCGAAAGCAATATGCAACCCGCTCAAATGTTTTACTAGAACAAGAATTGTCATAGTTGGATTCAAGCTGGTTCAATGATTGTATACTTATTTATTTGAAATTTATCAAGGTTGAGATATATTTGAAAAGTCGAAAGTTTATAAAAGTACATGTACAATCTTGCCGGAAATTTAAATTGAAAACTATAGATGAGGAGAAGACTGAAAGAAATCTGATTGCATAATCTAATTTAAACAAAATTGAATCAAATATTTCAAGCAGCGTAGTCTAGCAAAGTAAATTACCTCTAGTTAGAGAAAGAGTAGAAGACTTAGCAATTGTCGTGTTCTTCAATAGCCTACCATTACAGATAGCTATATTTGGACAACTTTTCTACTGACAAAAATAAAAACCAATTGTTATTGCATGTCATGATCTAGTTGTGATAATGAAGATAAAAGTGTCAAATTAAATCAAGTATAGAAAAGGAAGGACTATCATCACCTTCAATTTCGAAATCAATCTTCTTGTAAATAAACGAGACAAGACTCTCAACGTATACATCCACTTCTACGTGACACCAACTTTTATTGAGGAGAGCACCCACCCTTAGAAACTTTTTGTTATGATTTTTTGAATCACAAACTATTACATTTTGAAATTTATAGTGTACTAATATTGTTACAATGTCACTCAAATAGCATAACGGTTTAAGCCTATGCTGCGAGTGCACCATAAAACTTTTAGTCTATGATGTTTCCACTCCATATTCTTTCAAATGTTGGAGCCCTAGTTCCCATTAGTTAAAAATTAAGCAAAGATGGTCACCCAAACGTCCAAGACCAAACTCGCACCGTGGTAGCTCCACGTTAGGGAGGGGCAAGGTTTTGAACTTTTCGTCCTCCAAGTCAAATTTTTTGATCACTTTTGGACCTTCATAGTCAATACACACCCAATGGATAGCTCCATTGAGAGCTGGCCCCTCTCCATGACAAATAAAATAGTTACCTAGAAAATCCTTATGACCTCTTGTCCAAGAATCTCTTTTCAAAGAATAGACCTCCATACCATTATTCCTAATTGAAACAGATTTATAATCATCGATAGATTCAGCATAACCGAAACCATATCCAAGATGAAAATATTGAAACTCAGGAACTTGCTTGTATTCTTTAGTGTAAGGATTACATACAAATAAGTCTCCACCGCATGTAAAGCACAACAAACCATGGCAAGAACCAACGTACCGTATGTTTTTTTTTTTAGGTTGACAAAATTCCCACACTGGAAAGACAAGCTTCGTTGCAGCAACATCGATGACATCATCATTATCATCATCAGTACTAGACTTGGTTTCATGGTCTATAGAGTGAAGAGTTTCGAGGTCTATAGAGTGAATAGTAGAATCAAAAGAAAGAATGAGTTTCCGTCTTTTGGTTTGAGAGAGATGTATTTTTGCAAATCGAGGGTGGATGATTAAAGCCAACCGGAGCTTGGATACGCACTTGAATTGACAAAAAGACTTTACTGGTAATCTCGAGGGCATATCCTGTTGAGAAATCTTTAATAGGTATAAACCTATACCATAATTTAAAAACTCATATTAAATCATTAAGAATTATTGTAGAAAAAACATACCTGAATCTATATTGATAAACTTGAATAGGATTGGATCTTCCACAATCAAATCTCCTTAGTTGCTCAATAGTTTTCTTCTTGAATAGAGAAAGAGAAAGAGAAAGAGAGAGCAAAATTTTTTTAATTTAACTTGGAGACCATAACCCTTTATAATGTTCTTTATATACTAATCTAATTAGATTCCTATTAACCTTAATTCTATTAGTATTAGGTTTCTACACATTAAAGTTCATACCCAACAAATATTTCTAGAGTCCAATTAATAGATCACTTATTTGGTCCTATTAAAATAGATAGTCCATAATATAATTGTTATTAAATATTTAAACCTACTATAGGAAATACTTAAAAAATTCTAACAATCTCCCACTTTGGTTACATATGTTTCCTGAGACAATTATATTATCAATAATTTTAAGTGCGCACTGAAAAACTATCCATTTTGAAATATCTATTTAGTTACAATTTGGTCCATCTACTATATTAATATGAGATCAAAGCGACCTTTGTTACATTTATTCGTAACTAGACCCATCAATGGTCATCATATCAATATATTCAATGACATCGATCGAGTATGGATGCGTAGCATGAAAATTACATGCAATGTGATCTCAAACATGCCTATTTTCAACTGGTCCTACTTTAATCTTTAATGAGATCAAACACAAATAATATTCAGAGTTTATAAATGAACCATATATTTTATTCTATAGAAAATAAATATAAAATATATATATTACCAAAAAAATCAAAATATTAATTTCCACTAAATATGCACATCATCAACCAAAACAACATACATATGAACAGTGTGCTCATGAAATACCTTGGGTGGTAATTCCTTAGTAAGCGAATCCGTAATCATGGAGTTTGTCCCAATATGTTCTATAATCATCTGACGACTTTGAACTCTTTCTTTAACAACAAGAAACTTGATGTCTATGCTTAGATTTCATAGAGCTTCTATTGTTGTTGGAATAAAGCACAGCCGAATTATTGTCACAACATATCTTTAATGGTCTTTCAATACAATCCATAACTTGCAGCCCCGTGACAAAATTTCGCAGTCATATCCCATGATTAGATGTCTCATAACAGATTATGAACTCAGCTATCATGGTGGAAGAAGCTATGAGTGTCTGCTTAACACTTTTCCAAGAAATAGCTCCACCAGCTAGCAGGTAAATATAACCCGACGTGGATCTTCTACTGTCTTGGCATTCAGTAAAATCGGAATCAGAATACTCAACAATCTCTAAATGATCTGATCTCCGATATATGAACATGTGATCTTTTGTTCTCTATAAATAACGCATAACCCATTTGGTTGCTTTCCAATGATCCATCTCTGGGTTACTTAAACATCTGCCTAACATTCCTACTATGAATGCAATATCTGGACGCGTGCATACTTGAGCATACATTAGACTTCCTACAGTTGATGCATAAGGATTTTTTTGCATTTCTCTTCATTCCAACTCATTTTTAGGGCACTGACTTAGACTAAACTTATCTCCTTTAGCTACTGGGGTGTTTTTTGGTGTACAACCTTTAATGCCGAATCTATCAAGAACTTTTTCGGTATAGCTCTTTTGTAATAACCCAAGGATACCTCGAGAGTGATTTCATTGTATTTATATACCTAATACAAAAGATGAGTCCCCAAGATCTTTCATATCAAAATTCTTTGTCAGAAATCTCTTGGTTTTGTACAATAAGCCTATATCGCCACTAGCAAGTAGTATGTTATCGACATATAACACCAGAAATATATGTATTTACTCCCACTGAACTTATGATATACATAATCTTCAACTTTATTTAGCTCAAATTCATATGAGATAATAACTTGATGAAATTTGTGATATCATTGATGGGAAACCTATTTGAGACCATAGATGGATTTCTTCAATTTGCAAACCACTTTCTTTGAATCACCGGATGCAAAGTTTTCTAATTGCATCATATATATTGTTTCGTCAATGTCACCATTGAGAAATGCAGTCTTTACATCTATCTGATGTAGCTCTAAATCAAAATGAGCTACAAGTACCATTATAATCCTAAAAGAGTCTTTCGTAAAAACTGGAGAGAAAGTCTCTTTATAATCAATACCTTCTTTTTGAGTGAAACCTTTGGCAATTAAACGAGTCTTATATCTCTCAACATTGTCTTTTGAATCCCTTTTGGTCTTAAATATCCATTTGCAACCAATAGGTTTCGCACCTTCAGGCAATTCAACAAGATCCCAAACGTCATTGTTCTTTATGGAATTCATCTCATCATTCATCGTATCAATCCACTTTTGAGAATTAGAACTTTGTTTGGCTTGATGGAAGTTGATTGGATCATCTTCCATCACTCCTCTATCAACCTTATGTTCTTAGAGATAAACGACATAATCATCCGGAATCGCACTTCTCCTTTCTTTAATGGATTATCTCAATGGCATATACTCTTGAGATTGTTGAGTTTGCACTTCAGGTATAATTTCTTTATTTTGAACAGGGAGCTCTTCTACATTGTCTTGATATTCTGGATCTGCATTTTGAACAATGTCAGGGACAGAAGTCTGATCATTATTAATAGCAATAGTAAGATGAGAAATAAATTCCTCTTCAAAGACAATATTTTTAACTTTATCTCCCCCCACAAACTCAACTTCCTCAAAAAATCTTGCATTTTTCGTTTCAAAAAATGATTTAGTAGTGGGATCATAAAACTTGAAACCCCTTGACCATTCAGAATACCCAACAAAGTAACAGCTTATTGTTCTTGAGTCCAGTTTCTTTTCATTTGGCCTGTAAGGCCTTGCCTCAGTTAGACAACCCCAAATATGTAAATGTCTAATACTAGACTTCTTGTCTGTCCATAATTTATAAGGGGTTTTAACCACCGCTTTACTCGGAACCCTGATGAGGATATATGCTGCAGTCTTTAGTGCTTCTCCTCAGAGGGTTTCCGATAAAGAAAAATGATTGATCATACTTCTTACCATGTCCTTAAGCGTTCTATTTCGTCTTTTAGCAACATCATTTATACTAGGTTAGTTTGGCATTATGTATTGTGGGACGATACCGCATTCCTCTAGAAATTTAGCAAAAAGTCTTGGACATTGTTTATCGGATTCGTCATATCTATCATAGTATTCACCACCACAGTCAGATTTGACACCTTTAATTTTCTTACCAAGTTGATTTTCAACTTCAACTTTGAAAGCGTTAAATACATCCAGGGTTTGAAACTTCTCATGTATTAAATATAAGTACTCGTACCTTGAATAGTCGTCTATAAACGTAATAAAATACTGTTGACCATTTCAAGAGCCTGTAAGAAATGATCTGCAAATATCAATATAAATTAGTTCTAAGATATCGGAACACCTGTTGGCACCTAATTTCTTAATGTTTGTCTGTTTCCCTTTAATACACTCAATACAAACTTCAAAATCTGTCAAATTAACGAAATCAAGAATTCTATCAAACACAAGCCTCTGAATTCTCTGTTTAGAGATATGACCTAAACGCTTGTGTCATAGTGTGGCGGAATCCCTGTCAGTTAATTTTCGTTTTGTACCTTGTGAATTTATATACAAGGTTTCATTAATTGAGGCAATTGTATCCAATAAATATAAGTTATCATGCAAATATAAAGAACCGGTACCAATAATATTAGAATCTTGAAAAATACTAAAAATTTATTATTTTCAAATGAACAAGAATAACCAAATTTGTCCAAAACAGAAATTGAAACCAAATTCTGTCTAAAAGACGGTACTACATAAGTCTCTTCCAAATTCAAAAATTGATCAGTCTTTAATAATAACCTAAAAGTTCATATAGCCTCTACTGCAACTGTTTTGTCATCGCTCACATAGATGAATCTTTCAGCATCACTTGGCTTTTAGCTCTACAGGCAACCTTACATAGACACACTTATATGAGTAGTAGCACCAGAATCTATCCACCAAGTGTGTTAAGGTACAGAAGTTAAATTAACTTCAGAACAAACTAGATTGAGAAGAATACCTTTCTTGACACGCCAGTTGGCGTATTTGGGACATTCTTTCTTCATATGTCCAGCTTTCTTGCAAAGTAACAGGTAAACTCTCCATCCTATTTTTTTTACACCTTATACTGTGATGTCCCAATTGCAACTTCTTTCCTCTTTTCCTTTTCTTGTCCTTAGAGATAGTAGTTAAGTTAGCCCTTTCAACACTTTCTCGCTTCAATCTTTCCTCTTCTTGCACACAGTGAGATATGAGCTCGTTAAAAATCCATATATCCTTTTGAGTGTTGTAACTCACTTTAAACTGATTGTATTATACAGGAAGATAAATCAAAACTAAGTACACCAGCAAATCCTCAGACAGCTGTAACTTTAGCGCCTTTAGTTTGGAAGCGATATGAGACATCTCCATGATTTACTCCTTTATATTCCCTTTTCCATTATACTTCATTAAAACAAGTTTCGCCAAATGGGTACTTGTTTCAACCTTTTCGTTTTTCACAAAACGTTGTTTAATTTCCTCAAGGAACTTCTTAGCACTTTCCTCTTCGGACATAGAGCTCCTAAAAGTTTTCGGAATGGAACGTTTCATAATCATAAGACTCATGCGATTAGAACGGTCTCACTTCTCCATTCTCGCCTTTTCATCAACGAAACTATTCTCATTAAGAGATGGAGGCTGTTCTTCCCGAAGCGCAAAGTCAAGATCTATGCAACCGAGAACAATCATAACGTTCTCTTTCTAATTCTTGAAATTCGTATCGTTAAGCACAGGAATGGAATTAATATTAGTAGATATTATTGAAGCAGAAGTAACTGAATCGAGAACAAAATCAAATACAAACTCACAATCATGGGATTATATGTTTCCTTATCCTAATTCTAAATAAGTTGGGATTTTTTGAGAATAAAATATATAAATATTGATAAAGTTTTATTAGACAATTATAAGTTAGCTAGTTTCCCCTATTATTAAAGACCTATGTGGCTATATTTAACCTACAGAGTTACTAATTTTCCACTTTTTTACTTCTTCAAAATGTTGGACTTCTTGAAATTAATTGAATTCAATCCCATCGATGATAACTGCATGTCCATTAATTATTGGACATATGTGTATGATCCATAGAAATTAACTCTTATACATCCATGATTGTGGTGTATTAAGAGGGTATTGTTTGCATACTATAGAGTGATGGTCCAAGTTGGGATGTTCCGACTGGCAGAAGAGATGGCAGGATTTCCTCATCTTCGCAAGCCTCAAATTTACCTTCTCCTCTCTCGATTCCATCGCCGTGCAGAGACAAAAATTTGCTGCAAAAGGCCTTGAAGATCATGATCTTGTAACCCTAGTTGGTAATGACTACATATGCTTCCTTCTCTTTGTCTCTCTCTCTTCCACTCTACAATTCACAAGTCAATTCGATAACTATCATATATATATATATGTGTGTGTGTGTGTCTTCACTTACAATGTATGGCATGCATGCAGGGGCACATACAATTGGGCAAACAGACTGTGCATTCTTCAGATATCGTCTATACAACTTCACTACAACAGGCAATCCAGACCCTACTATAAACCAATCGTTCTTGGTTCAACTCCAGACCCTTTGTCCCAAAGACGGTGATGCCTCAAAACGGGTGGCGTTAGATACAGATAGCCAGACTAAATTTGATGTGAGCTACTTCAAGAACGTACGTGATAGTAAAGGAGTTCTAGAATCTGATCAAAGGCTGTGGGGTGACTCTTCAACACGTTCTGTGGTGGCAAATTATGCTGGGAACTTAATAGGGTTACTAGGTTAAGATTTGATCTTGAGTTTCCAAAAGCTATGATCAAAATGAGTGGCATAGAAGTGAAGACTGGTAATGTTGGAGAGATCAGGAAGACGTGTTCAAAAGTTGAATTAGGAAACCGCCCTACATAAATGCCATTAAAATAAAATGATGGTGTGATTGTAACTTGTAAAGTAGGAGAAAATGGGTAATGTAAATTATGATTAATAATCACAAAAAACGCAAAAATAATTTATGTAAAAGAAAACAATCGTCGCCTGAGAGATTCCAACTCTCGCGGGGAAACTCCATGTACTTAGCAGCACACGCCTTAAACCACTCGACCAAAGCGACGTTGACGTTGTTGGCCTCGTCATCAGTGTATGTATTATATTGTTGAGTACTCTTTAGTCAATTTGTTATCTTTTATTCACTCCTCATCACTGTTTGCGGTGCGTCAGTAAATGATTCAATGGAAATGGAAGATTAATTACCAGGTGGACTGAACTTGAAAACATGCGTAATCCACCGCAACTCTAAGAAAAATATTTACCCAAACATTCAAATATGGAAAACTTTGAAACAGGTAGGCACGTTTAATATTTTTTCACTTTTGGGGCCACCTCCACCAACAGCAATAAAGGGAGCCGTAATCCTTTTTTTTTTTTTTCACTTTGCATTTTCAAAATTTATTTACGTCTTTTTTTTTTATTTTTAAATTTAAATGGGTATTTATAAGTCAAAGGGTATTTTTGACTTTAATATTAAATATGATTAAACAGTCTGTCCAACTAATAAAGTGTAAAAGTGACACTGACACTTAATTAGTTATCCTTTTAAGATATAAAATCTAAAATCTACCTCACTTCTTATTTTTATTAAGTTTTTTATAAAAAAATTTAAGTTTAAATGATATATAATAGAGAAAAAATTATAATAATTTTGATTCGTTAATTATTTTTTAGAAGTAATTGCAAATTACCTCCCCGAGGTTTGTAAAAAAACAAGAGAAAACAATTTTACCTTTTTATTACACAATACCCCCACTCTCGTTAGTCAAATTCCGTTAAGATTAGTCAAATTTCGTTGAGTCAAAGGTAATTTCATCATTTAATATTTTAAAATTTTTTAAATTTTAAAATTAAAGAAAAAACCAATTAAAAGAGAAAAATTAAGATTGAAGATCTGGGTTCACATATTCCATTTGAACATCTGGAACCAGATCTTCCCAAAGAGAACTTAAGAAAAAAAAAAAAAAACCAACAACAATATATCATTAACAACAACAGATACCACTCTTCATCAACATCATAGTTCTTCAACAACAAAATCAGCAATAACAGCAATACTACAATACACAAAATCAGCAGCAACAACAACAGACAAACAACGTAAAATCATTAACAACATCAACCATTTAAAAAAAAAAATTAAAAGAAAATGAAGTTCAGAAACTTGAGGCTCCTTCACCGGGAGACTAGGATCTCCGGCGAAGGAGACCTAACCATCTTCATCGCGGACTAGAACTGGTCTCCGTGCGATGGAGACCAGAGCGGTGGAGTTTGAGTCCGAAAAAGAGAGAGAAAGAAGAACAGAGAGGAAAAAACAGGGAAGAAGAAAGGGAAGAGAGAGGAAGGAAGGAGAGAGGCGATGGCGTTCATGCGATGGTGAGGGTGAGGCCAACGGAGATAGACCACCGGAGCCATCTTCATGTCGACGACAGCGAGTCGTAGTCGTAGTCGGCTAGCCGAATCGCGACGAGAATGGATGAGAAGGAGAGGAGATCGATGTCGTTTCGCGCGACGGTGAGGGTGAGGCCAAGGAGATGCCACCTGAGCCATCTTCCATGTCGACGGCAGCGAAGTCGTAGTCGGCTAGCCGGAATCGCGACAAGAATGGATGAGAAGAAGAGAAGATCGATGTCGTTCGTGCGACGGTGAGAGTGAGGCCAACGGAGATGCCACCGGAGCCATCTTCCATGTCGACGACGGCGAAGTCGTCAGTAGAGAAGGGGTTAGGGAGAGGGGTCGACGGTGACATTGAGGGCAGAGAGATCTGGTGGGGTTTGGGGAAGTTAGAGGGAGTTAGAGAGTTGGAATCATTTTAGGATAAAAGGGTCATTTAATTGAAAATGTTGGTCAACTGTTAAAATGGAAGGAAGTTGACTAATGGTATGAGGGTTTGGTGTAATTAAATGATAAATATGTTTTCAGTTGTTTTTTGACAAATCTGATGGGGGGGTTTTGTGCAATTGCTTCTTTTTTTATATCAATATCATTAAATTATCAGAAAAAAATAAAATAAAATATTTTCTCGTAAAATAACAGAATTTAATTTGTAGAAGTCATAAACCATTTAAAAAGTTCTAAAAGGTTCGAAACTTATATAGTAATTAACAAAAATAAAATTGAGAGGAAAAATCCAAAAGAAGGATCCACTCCAACAGTGTGCACCACACGTAACAGCCCACGGCACGCCTCTAGAGACCACAAAAATAAACCAACTCGTATTACATGATTGCCCCGTCCCACAAACAAACGTCGTCGTATGATGTGTCTCTTCCCAGACAGAAGTCACTTGTCCTTAGGTGAGTGAATAGAGAACAAATATTATAAAAATGCGAAATCCAACCAAAAATCCTTGTAAGATGGAGAGACACAACACACCTTCACCATGACCATTTCTATGCCCATTCCATTCCCATAACAAACCCAATTATTCATCATTTCTCTAATTTTCTTTTTCTTGTTGGTAACTGCAACTTATACAATATATAATTGAGGTGTATCTATCCCATACCTTTGTCTTCAAGACTACTTGAAACGGCGTTACAAGCCAAACGTCAATTCCTGTAGTAGTTTTCTATTCAAATTTACTCCATCGTTTCCTTGCACTCTTCTTTCATCTAGAAAACAAAAATCAAATTAGTGCAAAAATCAAGTCCATGGCGTCTCTAACTTCAATTTCTCAGTCACAATCTTTTTTAGTGAAACCCCACTTGACAAACGCCAACACCAAGCCGAGTTTATTGTCTTTCGGGTCTCAATCTTACAAAATACCGACGATGTCCGGAAGGGAGTGGTGGTGGTGTGTCTGCGACGACAGCGGAGAAGCCGAAGAGGAGGTACCCAGGAGAGGCGAAAGGGTTTGTGGAGGAGATGAGGTTCGTCGCCATGAAACTTCACACCAAAGAGCAGGCGAGAGAAGGCGAGAGAAGGAGGTCAAGGAGCCTGAGGAACGTCCTGTAGCCAAATGGGAGCCAACTGTTGATGGCTACCTCCGCTTTCTTGTTGATAGCAAACTTGTTTATGATACTCTTGAAGACATCATTCAAAAAACGCCTTTTCCTAGTTGTGAGTTTTTCTTTCTTCTTTTTCTTTTTTTGTGTATTATATATAAATCAATGTAATCAAATATGGTTGGTTATGTTTTTCTAATAATCTTGTAGTCTTGTATGTTTGCTTGTCAAATAATGTTATTCATGTGTTTATATGCCTATAATAAAGCAAAAATTATATGCATATGTCAATTGAAATGTAATTTACTGGCAAGAGGCTTTTATCTTGTAAGCTTGCATTAACTGAAGTAAGGTTTGGTGCCTATTTATCAGGTCTTGGTGGGGTAGTTTTGGGTGTTGTTTGAAAGCAAAATGTGCATGCAATACTAGTTATAGACCGATACAGCTAAAAGTGTTTTGTTGCTTTTCACTTGCTATCTGGCTTCTCATGCTGTGGTGTGTGTTTTATATGTATGTATTGAGTTGTATTTTATATTTATTATGTTACATTTTCGGGATAAGGAGTAAATTTGTTACATTACTTCAATTTAGATGCTGAGTTCAGAAACACTGGGTTGGAGAGATCTGAAAAATTGGCTAAAGATTTGGAGTGGTTCAAAGAGCAGGGCTATGCTATACCTGGACCATCTTCTCCGGGTATCACCTATGCTGAGTATCTTAAGGAATTGTCGGAGAAGGATCCTCAAGCATTTATTTGCCATTTCTACAAATATATTTTGCTCACTCAGCGGTGGTCGAATGATTGGGAAAAGGTATAGTGGATATATGTGACTGGCAAATTATTAATGTAATTAATAATTTGTCTTCACATAATTAATGTAAAGTTCCAAATTTATCAGGAATGTGTTTTCGGTTTTAGCTGTTGTGTAGTGGATATATGTGACTGTAAATTGACGTATCATCATCCATGCACATAATGTGTCACACTTGAGTGAAACGTTCCTTGCTTAGTACTTAGATCAGTCTGTCTTCTTTTTTCTCTTGTTCTTTTTATTCTTTTAGAAAACAATTATAGATGAATCTGTTAATTTTGTAACGTTGTTGTCATGTTGTTAGTTTAGGCATCACTGATTTTTTTAGTCAAAGTTACTTGCTCACATCACTCTCTC